>JAQJVL010004066.1:0-50143 GCA_035578905.1 Stictocephala bisonia
ATGTATATAGGAATGAATGCGAATTTGTATGCGTGTATGTGTGTATATGTGTATGTATATATGTGTATATGCTTTTTGTTTAGAAATAATTTGATTTACTTTAATTGTAATAAATTGAAGATTATTTATGTTGGTTAAAATTTACATATTTTGTTTAGTTATTTGAGTAATGTTGCTTATGAAACTATTTGCAGTGAAATGATAAATTGAACCAATCTCAAGATATATTATTAAGGAAGTACTTTTTGTGTTGTTTTTGTCAACCGCGCGTGTATTCTTACAAATGGTTGAATTTAATTTGTAAATCTTTAATTTGAATAAATGGTTTTTGATTTGATTTGATAAGAAATGAATAATATCGGCCCTTAATTTACTAATTAGCGTTTCAGAAAGCCCTTATTTAATCTAAGATATCAAATTCTGGGAAAATTCTTTCTTTAGCCATTACTCGTTATTAAGGCGTTTCCAGACCTATGTTTATATGACATTTTAGCTTTGTTTTTACATGTATAAAGCTCTCCCAAAGTTTCTGCATATCTTCGTGATTCCCCCTGTATATACTGGTGTTCATAAAATCCTTCAAGACTTTGGGATATGGTTACGAACACAAAAACTAATAAAAAAGCTCCTATAAACATATATCGTAAAACATTTGGTTTTCCATCTATCTGTCTGAATATGTTTTTACATAATTTTTCATATCTTAACAACTCCTGAAGATTAATGTTCAAACCCAGAAAAAATGTATACTTTTTAAGATATTAATCTTTAAAACCTAAAAATAGCCGCAATTTTGAAATGGTGAACAGTAGAACATTGATGCTCAATACTAAATTAGGTTTTATTATTTCTCATATATGTACGGAATTTGAAGATAATATATTGAGGGGTTATTTATATATGATAAATTATGTCAAAAACACATTCAGACAGACAGATGGAAAATTATGCGTTTTAGGACATACGTTTAAAGGAACTTTTTTCTTAGTTTTCATAAGTAATCTAATCCCAAAGTCTGAAAGGGTTTTTTACGAACACCCTGTATATATTGTCTATGTAATGTAATTAGAATTTTAAATAAACATTCATGCAAAATTAATACTGTTCTATACTCATTAACTTCTATATCTTTTACTGTCCCTTCCATCCAATAAAAAAAGCACTACTGAAAGACCAGACAGATAGCATACTTTTTAATTTCTTTAAAATCACCATTTGAGAGTTGATATTATACACAAACTAGAGGAAAACATTTGTTTATTTTTCTTAATACTATAAACTTATGGCTTATTTAAATTAGTTCAGCAAAACTAATTCAATTATTTATGATTATAAAACCTATTTTTAGATGTGATCTTTAGCCTGTTTAAAACATATTTAATATATGCCTATCCACGTGTCACTGTTATGAATGCATACAAGTTCATTTCAAAATAATTTTTCAATAACAATTTAGATAAAAGTGTTAATTTGGACTTGCAATAGGAAGAGAAAATCGGGGTTTTGAATTAAGCCCTGGAAGTGCAAGGGGAGTCTAACAATTGGACCTCCAGATCAGTATAAAATTACTAATATATCAAAGACTCCTTTTACTGACTGTACTTTATTGTGATTGAAAGGTTTGTAAACATCCTTAAATGTATTACATTAATAATTAATATATATTAACAAGGTAGTTGCTATTGGATATATATGTTTAATTCTTAACAAAGTGGTAAAAATAGAACGGTATTTGTTGAAAACAGTTATTCACTAGTACATTGTAACTGAGAACCAGTTATCTAGGTTCAATGTTCTCCAACCGGTATCTTGATAATTGCATGCAAGAGTAATGGTACCGATAGAATAAAAAAAGGTACAAGGCAGTTTGAAAAGTCATCCTTTGAAATAAGCGACGTATCATGGAGATAATAGATTGTAAACAACATTAACCTCAATACAGGGTATCAATCAACCAGGACAGTTAACATTTAAAACAATTATAGATATTAATGAGAAAAAACAATATATTTATTTGCATTTCTTAAACAATATTCACACAACTAATACATGTACATAAAACAAATTTTTAAGATGCTATCGAACTACTACAAATATACATTATATAGCTTTCAAAGCCTGCTACTAATTAAAAGAAGTAGGAATGACAAAAATAAGATCAGGCAGATAAATAAAATAAAAAATAAAGTATGAAGTACTTGTGTCTTAGTGTTTAAATATTTACACCCCGTCACAGAGCCCTCACCACGTTTGGTATCTATTCAACGCCTGCTTTTCCGATTGAATGAAGACCAGCAAATCGCCTCAAAAAGAACACGATGGGCAATCATTAACTATGTGATCTATAGTTTGAACTTTGACTCCGCAATCTCATGATTGATCATTTGCCATTCCCGATAAATATTGCCAGTATTTGCATCTTCCCACACCAATACAAAAGCAAATAAGCTTTACATGTCCCCTGGCTGTACGATTTTGATAGCTGAATTATAGTTTTGTATCGTTATTTGATACAAAATAATAAATATATATGTATCGTTTTGTATGATCTCTCAGCTATGCCAATTAATCGACAACTACAAATTATCCTGTTTTTGTTTTTTTTTTAAGTAAAATAAACTTAAATAGATTATGAATTATAATCACTCTATTTACTTAAAATAATTATTTTCTTGGAAATCTTAAAAAAATCTAAATTTAAATTAACAATAGATTACAAAATAATGTTATATTTACTCATTATAACAAACTGAAATAATCATTTTCAGACACAGATAAACACTATGTATATACAATGTAGAACAAAAATATGGAAACACTATCACAACAACTTTATTTTTTCCATAGATAATTTTA
This sequence comes from Stictocephala bisonia, assembly GCA_035578905.1. Taxonomy (NCBI): domain Eukaryota; kingdom Metazoa; phylum Arthropoda; class Insecta; order Hemiptera; family Membracidae; genus Stictocephala; species Stictocephala bisonia. The sequence continues at coordinate 2,857 of JAQJVL010004066.1, forward strand.
TAAATACATTTTTTAGTAATTGTGTTCCATAAAATATAATTTTTGATCAGAATAATTTACTTAAAACCGTTCAATAGCAGAGAAATAATGTTGTACAAATTAGTTATTTTAAAATTCAAATGACCCCTATACTCTGTAAAAGATAAATCTTTCGAAGTCCAGTTTGAGGCAGTTAATTTCCCTTGAATAGACCTTTCATTTGATACCAAACTCAACCTAGGCTTACGTTGAAGATTTTTGTTCAACTCTTCGTGGGCAGTCCCCCTAAAAAGATGAAATGTTGCTAATGGTGTCAAAAAGTATGTTCATTGTAACCATGATGACATACAAAATTTCACTTTTACAAGTGAAGTCATACAAAAGTTGTGAAAGCGTAACCATTTTTTTTTTCAACCCTATATATAAAGTGAACAGTATGTCAATAACAAGTTAGAAGCAAATTTTATGACAAGAATTTTTTTATTCATTAAAAATGATGCTTTTTCAATATGGTGTTTTTTTTTTTTTTTTTTTTTGTAGCAACTAGTTGTGAGGCACACATTTGATGTCAATGTTGGGAGATTTGTCAATAAACCGAGGTTATCAATGCATGGAAGAGATACCCTAGCTGTTATCTCACTTCCCACTCCACTCCCACAGCTCCAATATAAAAACAACTGAACATTATACATCTGTTCCAGTTTCCATAACAAAATATACTTAATACTAAATTAGGTACAAGAGTAAACAAATTTATCAACATTGTAATTTAATTATTTAATTATTGTTTGATCATTATGGTATGTACTTTGTCTCGTCTAAGTTTTATTAGCACTGGCCTAAGCCTTGCATCAAAATATATTTCATCCAACAGTTTATGATAAACTAACAAATAGAATTTATAGACAAATAAACCCTAATTTATGGGGAAAAACACATTTCTTAGTATTTTTTAAAATGGCAACAAGCTTAAATATATGTTTTTAATCTAATCTTAAACAGCAATATGATCCACTAATTCCACATAAAAAAAATTTTAGAAGAATTACTGACAAACCCAACAAAACAAAATTTTATATAAAAAAATTATGGCTATTAAGTTTAAATATTGGACTTCTGCTGATTTATATGAATCTGTTTATTAAATCATTTTACAATACCTACAAAGTTGAGAAATAATAAGTATTTTTTTTAATCAGCTGTCAAGCTTAAAATAAGAAATATATATAATTAAACAATGTTCTAAATTAGATTTAAATGTTTATTATAATTGCTAAGTAAGTGAATGTATTGTTATACTGTTTTTATTGTAAGCAAACTTTAAGTAGACAATAAATTATAGTCACTCTAATCACTTAAAATAATATTATCATTAATTCTTCATGAAACTAAATTTAAATTAACAGATTACATAATCATGTTATATTTACATCATTAATAATAATCCTCTACCTGAATTATAGATCATACAAAAATATATTTTTATAAATACTGACTCCACAGTACTTCACGCTATGTATTTTCACTGAATAATATATTGGAGTTAGCTAACAAAGAGCAATCCACAATTTGTTCTTGTTAATTCAATAATTTAACCTCAACTTAATAATCTACTACATGAATGTCAAATATTTTCTACGAGCAGTTATTGTAATGACATGAATGTAATAAAATTTCATTGAAATACTTAAGGAAGTGTTTAAAAGACCGCATGAAATAGTTCGGTAAAAAGTCTCTTCATTTCTGTCCATTCGACATCATAGTCATACTGAACTAACATCAAAGTAGAAACCGATGTCGTAGAAACAGCTGATTATTTTAATTAGTTTGACGTTTGTAGATTATTTCATTCAAAAATATCAGAAAACTGCACGCATATTTAAGAAGTGGATTCTAATCAGTAACAATTAAAATTAATTACAATATAAACGAGACATCAGTATGTTTCAGTTCTGTTCTTTTTTTTTATATTTATTATTTTTTAACACAATCATCTTAGTTGTTAACTATTTCTACAGCGATACATTTTGTAATTGATAACAGTCGTGTTGATGAGAGGGTTCAAAAATACAAGAGATGTATGGCTCTTAATGATGAACTATGGATGACCTATCTGCTAATAACCAGACTGTCAATATATTATTATAGCCTCAAGGGCAGTGAATGCAATTAATACAAAAGGTAACAATTGTACGTACAATGCAACAAAACTATGACAGCTGACTCTTGTGCATTATATTAGTGTATATAAGTAGAGGAGTATGCACAAGTTTTGGAAAGTGTAGATGACATACTCTTAATTTATAAAAAAACAACAAAATATGAAAGATACGTACTGTTTTTATAGCCATTGGATTGCACCTTTGTATGAAAGTATTATAAGCTTTAAAGCTAAGAACATTTTATAAAAGTACTTAATTAACCTTAAGTAAAATGTCAAGTTGTTTATAAAATCTTATATACCATCAAACCTCTGTGTGTTTGATAGTATATAAAAAATGGATTCACTTAAAATATTTACACAACATTGCATTTATATACAAGTGTGTTTTTATATATTTAGTTCCTAAAATTGTAAACAGGAACAGGGCATTTTAAGCAATTCATGACCAACCTACATTCATCTAAAAAAGTGCTACTCTGACCAGATGATTTATCTGCACATTATATCCAAATCATATCCTGTAGGTTTATTACTGTGACCAGATGATTGTTTATTAACGAAAACAACTGCAAGTTAATTTATTTCAGATAAAAATCAAGAAAACAGTATACCATTATTTTTCGAACTAAAGTAAAAAATAACGATAAAGAGTTAATGTCGGACTAAGCCAAATTCAGCTTGTGTTTCACAAAATTGCCAACACTATGTAAACAATTTGTGTTCTTGTTTTCTAGAGATGCTAGATCCCAGAAGGAAGATTCTGTATATCACATGTGCCCTTAGACATATGATACCTAATTAGACTATGAGAATATGATTTAATATATCAAAATAAAGATCTGAGCAGCATTGTGTGAATGTCAACCTCCAAAACAATAGTTGTTGATTTGAACCTGATGATAAAAAGCTAAAATACAATTACAATGACTAACAGGAGTTATCAAGAAAGTAATAACTACTAAACCAACTATTTAAGTACAGTTATGAACTGAACTAACTCATACTGTTACCTAGATAAAGTAACTAGGAAGTGCAATATGAGGCCTTCTAGAAAGCTCTTATCTTAACCCTCGACCTGGCAGTTGATTTTGTCTGTACTAGCGGGTGATTTTAGGCCTGTGTGTAAGCCTTTTTTAATAAATTCATAAAAAATAGTTATATACTGTAAATATACTTATGTTTGGTATCAAAATGATCACAATGAAGTAGACTATCAAATAGTATAAAAAGAAAAAAAATTTTGTTTTAGTTTTTTTTTGTGACTTGTTACATTTCAAAAGTTTTTTTTATAAAACATTAAAAGGGGGGGTACCCCTAGGAAACATAGTGGCGATAATAAATTAGGAAATGTGAGATAGCCAAAAGTTTATAAATTTTATCTAGTTTCAGAAAATATAAACATTATATATATATATATATATATATATATATATATCTTATATATAAAAATAAATTTTGGAAATTTATAAATATAAACAGTACAAAAATCAGAAATTTCGTTACCACGGATACTGTTATATTCAATAATTTCCTAAAAAAAAACTATATACACTACAGAGTTCATACTTATACCAAAATTTAGTTAAAAATAAGAGCTATAAATTGAAAATATTTGTTATAAAAGATATAGAAGAAGATAAAAGATATAGAAAGAAAATATATAAAATAAAAGATGGCTAGATCGAACGGCTTCTTCGTTGTGCTTCACATTCAATCACATGACGTCACCAAAATAAACGATGTATTGACTATCGATGCATATCGTTGGAACCGGCCACTAACGTAGAATCCATAGGCATGTAAAACTTTGTCGTAGCGTGATAAATACGTACTATAATGACAGTTATATGCGGTCGTGTCAACAGTGCGCTAAAAGCGCACTCTGCCATTTCGACACACATAAACAGTGCGCTAAAAGCGCACTTCGCCAGGTCGAGGGTTAAAAGCACAAGGTCTTAAACTCACTGGCGTGCGTGGCACAGAAATGCAGACATACCACCATACAAGGCTCTCAATTACAACACTCTAATGATCCAGCTTTTCAGTGTATAACTGCGAACAAAGCTCATTAATAGAGTTACAAGCTGTTAATGAGCTATTATAGATTGGTCAGGCCCCAATCTTTTAGCAGGACGTTGTGTTTTCTTCACTTCACAAAAGTAAATTCTAAAACATGACCCATCTTGTCATGTCAAAAACATGATTGTTTGTATCTATATTTTCCCCCTTATTTATCAATATTAAATGAGGTTAAAACTCATTTTTGAGATATACTTTTTTAAATCAATAAAATGTAATGTAATATTTACAGGCTATTGATCTGACATATTATTACTACAATTATTACAGTAAACACTCGATTTACTGGACCCCGATTGAATGGAATTAGGATTTAACGGACAGCTTGCAGCAGTGTTACACCTTATACAAAGTGGAAAAATATTTAAATACTTTCACAACTTTTCTATGACTTCACTGGTAAAAGTGAAATCTTGTACATCATCATGGTTACAAAGAACGTACTTTTTGACGTCATTAGCGACATTTCATCTTTTCAGGGGGACTGCCCACGTAAAGTTGAACGAAAATCTTAATGTAAGCCTAGGTCGAGTTTGGTATCAAATTAAAGGTTTACTCAATAGAAATTAATTGCCGCTAACCGAACTTCGTAAAGTCTATCCTTTCCAGAGTAGTCATTTGAGTTTCAAAGTAACTAATTTGAACAATATTATTTCTTAACTATATAACGATTATTAGTAAATTATTCTGATCAAAAATTATACTTTATGGAACAAATAACTCAACAAAATTAAATTATCAATGGAAAAAGTAAAGTTGTTGTAAAAGCGTTCCAAATTTTCTACGCTTATAGTTGTGTGGAGTGAATTCACTGATTTAACGGACAGTTGGCTTTAATGGACTAGAGCCATTTAGTCCATTTTAACTAAAGACTAGAGCCATTTAACGGACCATTTAGTCCGTTAAATCAACAGTTCACTGTACTGTTCTTAACTATTCATTATTTACTTTACTTTTACTACTTACTTAACTATTTATTGTTCATCACTATTCCGATCATAGAATCAATGTAGGTAGATGAATGTGTGTAGTCATTGTTACTAACTAAGGTTGACCATTACTTAAAAAACCATTTATATGGTAGAAAAGAGTAGGAATCTAGATTTACGAGACACTCAGAGAGTTTATTTTATTTTATTTATTTCAACGGCAATGCCATTACATACATAAATTTGATGACAGAAAAAAAAATAATAATACAATAATACAAGAAAGACATAGTGGTACAATTCAGTAGACAATGTAAAGAAACAAAATAATTGAGTAATAGTATCAAAAGAAAAACAAGCTAAAAAGTGGTAAAAGTGGGTAACAAGTGTGGAGGTAACTAGGGAGGTGTGCTAGGTAGGTTGCACGTCCTATGTTGAAGAGGCAACCAATTTCCGTTTTAGAGTGCTAAGACTGTCATTGAAGAAATCAACTTCAGTAGGGACGGAGTTTCCAAGTTGATGCAATCTTGCCACAGGTCCAAACTTCAGGTAGTTGGCACGGTGGTGTTTGTGGACAAAAAGCTCAGTTGACCTAGTGACGCGTGGAATCCTGAACTCAATCTTGAAGAGCAGAGCAGGACAGTCGATGTTCCCATTTATCAGCTTGAAAAGGAAGGAGAGGTCAACAAGATCACGCCGAACTTCAAGAGGGCAAAGGTCAAGTTGTTTCATCAAATCTTCAACAGGAACATCGTAGAATGGAAACCCCAATCTTGAACCAACAAGTCTAATAAATCTTCTCTGTATTCTTTCCAATCTGATGGTGTGATGAAGATAGAATGGTTTCCAAACAACAGAAGCATACTCAAGATTAGGACGCAGAAGAGATTTATACAGAGTTGTAATGGAGTGTATGGATAAACCACTTCTAGCAGCTCGTGATAGAAGCCCCAGTAGCCTACTAGCTCTTCCAGAGATTACATCAATCGTTCAGGAGAAAGAGTTTGACTTAAATGCACTCCCAAATCCTTGATAAACTGAACATGCTGCAATCTAGTGCTCTGGATACAATAATCTGCTTTGAGATTAGTATCACCTCTATGAAAGGACACCACCCAACATTTAGACTTATTAAGCTGCATAAGATTGTCTTCACACCACTTAGCAACACCATCTAGTGAACGCTGCAAAACATTGTTGTCCTCGACTCTGTCAATAACTCTGAAAAGCTTAATGTCATCGGCGAAGAGTAGAAAATTGCTCTCAATGACCTCACCAATGTCGTTTATAAACAGGTTGAAAAGGTAGGGACCTAATAGGGAGCCTTGAGGAACCCCTGATTTGACACTGAAGGGATTAGAAAAGCCACCACCGAACCTAACTATGGATGATCTTCCTGTCAGATAGCTGTTCAACCAAGATAGGAGAGGGTCAAAAATGCCATAAGACTCAAGCTTAGATATAAGCAAGGAGTGGCTAACCTTGTCGAATGCCTTGCTAAAGTCTAGGTACACTGCATCTACTTGAGAGTATTTATGGAAGGCAGCCAGAATATATTCCTCGTACTGGACAAGATTAGTAATAGTCGAGCGGTCACTAGTAAAACCGTGTTGTTCCGGTATCAAAATTGAAGCAAAGAGTGGCTTAAGGCGATCGAGGACTATTGATTCAAATATCTTGGCAATCGGTGACTGTATGGTAATGGGTCTATAGCAGGATGCTGAATCTCTTCTTCCATCTTTAAAAATTGGAACCACGTAACTAGTTTTTAGAGACGAAGGAAAGAAACCTTCTTGGAGACTAAGGTTGAAGAGCTTAGAGAGTGGGCTACACAGCAGGTCGTTGCATTGACGCATGATGACCGAAGGGATACAGTCAGGTCCAACACCTTTTGATACGTCAAGCGCATCAATCTTTTTTTTTTATCTCCTCAGCGCTGCATTCAACCTTTGACATGAAAATATTGTTGTCTCTTAGGGGAAGAACAACAGTGCCTTGAACAGGTTCAGAGTAGACACTGGAGAAGTGACAAGCAAATAAATTGCACATTTCAGTTGGATCAGAAGATTCCCTGTCGCCTAGAGTCATACTAATGGGAGTAGTGTCATTGCGCCTAAGGTTCTTGATGTGACTCCAAAAAACCTTAGGATTTCCAGAGGAGAGAGCACCATCAACATGTGAAATGTAAGAGTTGTAACATCCAACAGCAAGGGCTTTACATGCAGTTCTAGCTCTAGCAAAGGCCATGTAGTCACTTCCCAAACCTGTGGTCTTATAAATTCTATGCAATGTTTTTTTGTTAATCACCATAGACTTAAGCTCATAGCTAAACCAACGAGGGAAAGGAGATCTACCAACACGTTTCAGAGGAGAATTTCTTTTAATCATGCTGCTTAGCTCAGTGATGTATTTATTAAATTTAGTTTCACTGCCGCCCTCAGACTTCTCCAAATCCAAATTCAAATTATTGATTTCAGCTCTCAGTTGCTGTATATCGCATTTGTAGTAATTAGGGGCGAAAGTAAATTGAGGAGCAACGGCAGATAGAGGTACATTGAAGTAAATATCCAAGGCAGGGTGGTAGGTGTCTTCAGCCACTATAGGATCCCCAGTCCGTGAGACAGCGCAAGGGAGATCAGAGAAAATTAAATCAAGTTGGGAGCCATGATCGTTAAAAATTTTATTATGCTGATTTAAACCAAGAGCGTTAGCTGTGTCATACACTAAGTCAGAAATCACCCCAGTACTACTAGCGCTGTTCAGATTGAAGTCTCCAAGAATGACAAGACTGTGATCGAGACCAACCTGGAAATGTAACTGTTCCAGGGCATCACACAGAGACTGATAGACATTGATTGGCTGATTCGGGGGAATGTAACATGAGCACATGAGTAGTAGACTGTGACCCAATTTTAAAACCACACTGGTTGCTTCGATAGAATCACAAGGAAATTTAATAGAAGTGGCATTGAGATTCTTATGAACAGCTAGGAGTACACCCCCTCCACTTAATTTGGTGCTCGTGTTGGGGGATCTATCACAACGAAAGACAGAGTACTGAGTAAGGCCCAACTCAGCATCACTAATACTAGGATCCAGATTGGTTTCGGTTAGTGCAACAATATCAATTTGACTAAGATTAACATTTAACATAAATTCAGTTAGTTTGGAACGCATACCATTAATATTCTGATAATATAACCTACATGCATTGCCGTTGAAAGTTTCTGGTTTTTTTGAAGACTCTTGGATTTGACTATTTTTGGGACACCATTCCTATATTTTATTGTCAAATCACTTTCACCATCCTTTTGACGAGACTCAAGCTCAAGGCGTAGCTTTTTTAGAGAAGAGAGTTCCAATGGAGAGCGATCCCTAGATAGCTTCACGTCATTTAGATCAGGGTTCTCCAAGACAAGCTTTTCAGAAGAGAAGTTATTCAATACCTGAAGAGCAATTTCCTCAGAAGTAAAAATCAACTTAATTGGCCTGTTCTTATTATTGCTCCCAGTACCCAACCGGAATGACTTCGGGATTCTAGTGGTGTCGAAACCAGGCACTGAGCTATTAACAATCGCGGTGACAAGATTTATCTCATAAGTCTTGACAGAGTTAGGGTGACTGTCCTTTGATTCCGGAGCATTGAAAACGATGATATTTTTCTTCCCTATGTTACGCTCTTGAAGTTCCTCGAGAACATTATCAAAGCTAAGTTGATTTACAGAATTTTCATTATGTATGACCTTCAACTGGTCTTCCAAGTTATCAACTCGTGTTTCAATATTGGCAATACGGGGCTCAAAATTGTCCAATTTTTCATTTACTGATACCAGCTCATTTTTTATAGTGCTTATATTCGAAGAAATGTTGCTCAAGCTATCCAACTTGGTTAAAACAAGAGACATTTGGGAAGAAAGTATGTCAAAGCGAGAATCAATAACAGGTTGCTTAACACCACCATCAACACAATCATCACGTCTGCATAGCCATTTACGGTTACCACAGGTGCAAGGGTTTATCAATCTAGCATATTCAGTATTTGCTAGCCCAGCACAATCAGCATGAAACCAGCGATCACAGGGCCCATCACATTGAATACCCTTTTCTTCTTGTAGAACAGTAATAACTCAAATTGGACAAATATGTTTTGTCATGGCACTTTCGGAGCCACTCAACATATGTTTAGGTTATGTTCAGGTAACAAAATTTAACATGTTTAAAGTTTAACACATGAAATTTGATGTGGCTATTGACAACGACAAGACAAGCTAGCCCAGTAAGATATGTACAATCTGAAGAATAAAACAAATGATCAGATTGGAGGTGGAAAATTGTGGATTCTTTCTCTTTTTTAACATAAAAGATTATGGGCTTACTGTACATGTTGTTTTCTCAACAGATGATTAAAACTGGTAGCCTTTCAAAAGGGTAGTAGGATATCTTGATAGTAAGGTAATTAAGCCAGTATACATATATATTAATATTACACTCATTTCTAATAAATATCTAAAATCAGCATCTTAAAGAATACAACAAAATAAACATATAAAAACTATTTCTTTTTTATTGATTATATTTAAGTAATACTAAAAACATTCTAATCTCTAAGACCACATTATGTACCTTCTACAATATGTGGCTTATTAAGTTTTTCTACAATATGGAGTTTACCTATAAGCCTGACATGTCAAAATGCTGTGTATAAACTTTTGTATATGTATAGATAATTACACATAAAGACAAAATAAACTCATTAATAAACAAAATATTCATTTGTCTTTTATTAAATATTATTCCTTTAAAAATTCATTTAACCAAAATTACCACGATCAGTCCCATGATTTCATCACTTGTATACTGGGTTAATGGGTTAATGGGATCAACAAGCAAGTTGAACACAAGACAAATTCTATTCTTAAATGGTCAGGCACTCTAAGTAATCATTTGGGCTTTTAATTGTTTGGAACTGAAAATCTGCTTCACAAGTAAAATATTTTATCCTTTATTGTGATTAACAGCTATAAATATGTATTAATTACGGTACTACTGATGAAAACATTTACGAGAGTCTATATATGTCTTTAAGGTTCAATGAATTTGGACAAGCATGTTCTGTGGTACAAGTTGAAACGCCCTTAGCCAGTATTAAGTGGCATAATTAACAGATTTAAAACCAAATAAACAATAAAGAGAAAAATTCAATCTAAAACAATATTTCAGCTAATTGATATCCATAGATTAGCAATTTGTTCATATAAAAGTGAGTAGCGTCTCTTGGCTTTTTGTATTTATTTATTACTTCCAACGGTACAAAACCAATTTTACTTAATAATAAATACAACAAGTTCAAAATGGCATATTCTAGGAATGGTAATAATTATGCTTAGATAGAGACAAAACATTTTTACATGCATTAAAGTTTATAGTAAAGTACAGTTCAAAATAGCAACAGAAAGAATAATAATAATAAAATAACAATCAGAATAAACTAGCCCAAAACATTAATTAACAAAAAAATCAACAAAAATACATAAAAAGAATAACCGAGTAATGATTAAACAAAAATAACAAAATAATTAATAAAAATATAATAATAACAATGATATACAAACAATAACAAATATTCAAAAATAAGTATTCAGTATTTATAGTATTGAAAACAAAAGAAAAAATACTATAGATGATAATAACAATAATAAATCATAGCAATAAATAATTAATATAATTTAAGACTAGTAAATAAGACTCCTTTCAATTAATATAACAAACATAGTCCTCTTGAAAGCCGGCAATGTTGCCGCAAAAAAGTCAACCTGCTTGGCAGCCACAATACCCACTCTCTCCATTCTGGCAAGTCCATTATTATAACTCTAGCAGGTTGGTTGGAACCTTCGACCGAATATAGTTCTTGATCTAGTCCCCCTGGGAATGCTGAGATTTACTTGCATTAGAAGTTTTGGGTAGTAGAAGTTCCATTGACAAGTTTGTACAGGAAAACCAGGTCAGACATTTTTCGCCGAAGGTCAAGAGAAAGTAGATGTAGATGTTGCTCAAGCTCAGCAATTGGAGTGTCAAAGTAAGGAAAGCCAAAACGAACACTGACTAACCTCAAGAAACGGACTTGAACTTTGTTCAACAAGTCCGTGTGCCCAAGTTGGAAGGGAGTCCAGACAACAGAGCAATAGTCAAGAAGGGGAAGAACAAGAGATTTGTATAGTGTGATAAGAGGGAGGGGTGATTTGAAGTGTCTCGTGGATCTGTAGACGAAACCAAAAATGGAGTTGGCTATGGACGTGATGCTATGGATATGTTCCAATGGACTCAATGTTGAAATTAAACTACTCCCAAATCCCTTATCTGGTTTGCTCTATTCAATGCAACATCCCCAACGTGATAGTCAAAAACTAATGAGGCAGGCTCACGTGTGAAAGATACCACATTACATTTAGAAACATTAAGTTCCATGGCATTTTGCTTACACCACTCAACAATGTCAGAAAGGGACTGCTGCAAAGCCTTCTATTCTGATGCGAACATAACATATTTGTTGTATTCTCATCACGCCTGCAGGCAGCTGTGGGGAACTGGTAACAACCTCCCTTCAAACCTCTCATGTGCTTTCACCTTTCACGATTTGTCATCTGCATATGTTTTCATATACCTGCTTACTAATGTCAATGTGTCCATAGTATGTTTTTTAATTTAATAGAACATGTAGCTTGTTTTTGTTTAAAGTTTGTTGAACAAATAATCTGGAAAAATCAGCAAAACTATATTTTGGCTTCTATATTTATAAAAGAGGATGTTTGTATATATATATATATATATATATATATATATATATATATATATATGTTTGAAGTTTATGCGCTGCCAAACCATCCAACCGATCGCCATGAAACTTTAGGATGTTGTCCTGTATACTCCCGAGATGGTTTCTGTGAAGTTTGATGCAGATCCGTCCACAGAGTCCCGCCCCACGGGCTTCTAAAGATCCCATGTTATTCAAATGGAGAATCTGAATTGTTTACATAAAACATATGACTGTGTGGTTTAATGTAGTTTCACATGCCATTCAACTGATGTTTTCAACTGATTTGCCATTCAATTTTAAACGGCTCCAATTTCCTATGTGACTTGCTTTCGCAATAACTATTAATAAATCTCAAGGACAGTCATTGCGCGTTGCCGCAATAAATTTAAGTAATCCATGTTTTTCACATGGACAGCTCTACGTTGCTTGCTCGAGAGTAGGCTCACCAAAAAACCTTTACATTTATACACCAAATAAGAAGACCAAAAATATTGTTTACCCGCTTGCACTCATTTACTAAATAATGGTTTTTCTCTACAATTCTTTTTATTTATAATTCTTTATTTTGGTATGTCAATGAAAAATGAAAGGCAAGACAACGTCCGCCGGGTTCAGCTAGTATACTATAAAATTACATTATTACCATTATAAAAAAAAAAAAACATTATAGTCAAACAACGATTGTCAGGTTTTAATTAATTGTTGTATCATGTTTATTATCAGCAAAATAAAACTAATAACCATATACTAAAATATGAATTATTATGGATGAAAAAATGTAATATGTAATTTTTAAATAGGATCTCTAAAGGAAGCACACTTGAAAGTCTGCAATATGACAGAAGTAACATGATACTGCGTTAAAGGTGTTGTCAATAACTTTTTAATCCTACATGAAACCTTATAATATGGTGCAACTATTATATAAATAAATACTTTGTACTAATTTAAGAGCAAATACAAATAAAATTTATCTGGTAAAAATATGATTTAGAAAGCCTTAAATAACTTATTTTCATGCTAAATTTTCATCAAATTATGGGGCTCATCGTTTAAAAAAAATTCTCTTGGAGGGCATTCCATGCCTCTCACACTCCCTGGAACTTCCTACATATTTAGAAATCAATGAAGCACCACTATATCCATTAACTATCACGTTAACTTGCCGAGAATTAGTTCAATAAACTATAATGTATACAGCTTACAGTGATCTAATTTTGTTCATTTTATTTCTCGGTAGAAATCACTACATATCAAAAAAAGTATTAAAAGGTAATTTGAATTTATTAATAAATAAACAAAAAGCTAAAATCATTTGTTTACACATCTGGTCTGATAATAATTTGATGTGTTAATGAAGGAAAATCTTTTCGAGCAGGTAAGTTAAGCCTCAAAATGTAACATTTTACTGCTTTTGCTTCACAAAGAAGTCATCTTACATTAATCCACCTTCAATAGCACTTTGGTATTGGAAATGTTTGATCTTTTTGAAAGAGGAATATTAAAGCTAAACAAATTGGTATCTATTTTTGGGGATTCCAATATTACTTTAAAAGATATGACGGAGAATAAGGAAAGAGCATCTCAAGAATTTTTCTAATTTGCTACCTGGTATTAATCTTATCTATTCAAATTAAAATCTGACACGTGGCAGATCATTTATTGATATCATAATTGTTATATTCTCTTGATATATTTCAAAATAAGCACATAGGTAGGTGCTTTGCAAATCTATAAAACAAGGGAAGAAGTGTAAACTGAATTGTGTCAAAATTACTATGATTTTTTTTTATGTACTATTCTAAAAAAAGATGATAGTAATGAATCAAGCTTAGAACAATTAAATTAAATCATTATTTAGAATTAAAATAATGATAACACAATGAATACCAATGTAAACAATAAATATCAACTAAACAAACTTGTGCAGTTCATTAGTTTTTTTTTAACTAAATACTATTGCGGAAGTTTAATACTGAATGCAGAAGTTAGTCATACCCATGATGTAAAACAGCTCAGCAGTGAAGCGATTCCCCTCCACTACATGTTATATGTGCTAACAGGTCACTTTCTGACCAGCCAAATTATAGTTGTAATTTATTTAATTATGTACAGTTCCTTTTTTATATTTCTTGTAATTTAGTTAGTAAGATTTTTTTTAATAAGCTCAACCTTATATAATAGGTACTTACTATTTTTGAAACATTCAACCAAGACCAAGGAATACATCTAGTTCTACTGTGTTTTAGCCTGAACAGTTCTAAAGGGAGGAGTATCACGATGATAGCCGCAGGGACCCAGACTAGTACTGTTTTCTCAAAACACGGTGTGAGATCAGGCACCTCAGTGTACCAGGTTAGATTGGCATCCTGTTAACACATAAGCAGAAATAAAAAGTCATAAAACATGAGAATAATTGTGTTAGTAGCAGAAATCATGTATGTAGTTGTAAGCCATTCTTAAATATACATCGCCAGGCATTTCTAAATTAGTTAGGGTTTCTGAGAATGTTAAGAAACTGTGCAACTTTAAGTCGTGTATTTTCTAAATTAAAAAATGTGCCAAAAGGTTCATGGCAGAAGATCTGGGAAGCAGTAAATTTTGGGGAAAATATCAGCGTCGTAAAGTTTCAATTGAAAAGAATGTTGTAGGCTTTTTATAATACATATTTCTAAATATAGCTCATTACTTTAGGTTCCAACGGCATTCAGTTGCCTGAAACGGTTCTGTGTTGAATTAAACAGAAAATTAGGATAGTATAGATCAGCATAGGCACAAAGAAAATCGTGATATTTTAACCACCTGTTTGAACCTAAAACTACTTGAGCTATATTCTTTATTATGCAGTGGTCTAGTTAAAATGCTGCAAAGCAGATATCTTTAAATTATTTTGGTCAAAGTTGTATACATGAATCTTGTCACACTTCAAATGTCACTACTTTTAATACTCATATTTTGTTTCATGATCTAGATGTACTTTTTATTTTGATGTTTGTTGTAATTTTCTGCTTGGATATCATTCTACTCTAGAATACTTTTTTTACCCTTTCAGTGCAAACATCCTGTTATCCGCAGTCCGGACATAAAAAAATGCATAAAGTGCCAACATCCTGTTAACAGGACGTCACAAACAAAATTCCATTAAAAAATTCAAAAAGAAAGTTATTATTAATTTAGAATTATCTTTTCAATTTTTAACATATAATTTTTCATAAAAACCCATACCTGTACTATGTTTTTATAAAATTTAGTTAAAATTTGATACAAAAGGTTTCATACAAATTCGTACAAGTTGTTGTCAGAAAACAGCTGTTTTACAACTGGTTTGAACAACTTAAAAATTGCTATAACTTTTTTATTTCTGGAAAAATTATTGTGAAATTTCAACAGGATGTTAATAACTAAATTGTCTTCATTGTAAAATGATTTAATAGACCCCACCTATTTTTATCACGGTCATAAGGATGCACAAAGGAAAAAAGACAACAAACTTTTTTAACTAGTAAATCTATTTTAAATCAAAATAGCATACATAGTGTTAGGCTATTTTTAACATGTTTTTAATAGACCGAATATTTATTTATAATTAGGTATCGAAATTTAATGTTGTGTAATAAATAACAGAGATAGGAATTATTTAATATCATATTGTAAAAAGTATAGAAACCCTCTGGCACTGGCAGATAGCAACTTTAAAAATATCTCTGGCACTAAAAGGGTTATGATTGAGCATAAAACGCTTAACAAAAATAGTGAATGTCATACAACACAAATTTATGTCATAACATAATATTTAAGTAAAAACAAAATTTTATGGTGATTGATTTTGGTAAACTACATTTAGGCTGCGTTTCTCATACCACTGAAAAAGGCACCTAAACACAAGTATATCTGAAAAAGTCTACAAAGAGGAATATATTCACAGGAATCACAAGTTTAAGACTACTGTTTCAGATATCACAGTTGCGCAGTGCTGTGACCCAGCTACTTGGGGACAATGTTTTTGGGATATTTTAGGCAATAGGTTGGATGCTCGGTCCTCTTAATACCGACATGGCATCTGCTCAATGGTTGCTATCGGCGTGGACACTGCTAGACAAGTCTGGGGTGTCCATGTTGGGTGGTAATCATTATACGGAAATTGTTTGGGGGAGATAACTGAGTATCAGGCTTGTCAATTAGCTGAAAATCAGACCAGCACTACGTGGTTTGGATTCCACGTAAAGCTGTAGGCCCCTTAGTTGCCCTGGCTGTTGGGCTATTAATAAATTGCCCTTTCTAAGGAACAGTTGAACTCAGTTAGTAACCAGACTGCACTCATCCACACTCATATAATCATTCATATTCGCCTTAAAATACCAACAACATTGTGTCGGCGTCTCATATGTAAGAATAAGAATAAAGAAGTAGAAGTAGGATGCTATGAGGAGAATATGATCTTGGAAAAATACTTCAATACCCAAACTTAAAGTCCACTTGTGCCATAACTTCTGAAATTACTCCTATTTTTTGTTAGTAAAAAGAGTAAAGAATGTAGCATAGTATGGTGCAATGATCTGTTGTCCAACAGTCAATAACATACCTGACTGTAACTGTCTATCTGCTACTAATGAGACTTCCATTTCCATAATAGCATATAGAAGAATTTATACTTTAACTTCAAAATACATATTATCTGAAATATAGCACCGCTACTTACAAAAGTAATCCAGACACAATGCCATTATTTTTCCAGACTCAAAGAATTAAGGATTTCTCTTTTTCATGGCTTTTATTGAATTAAAATATGTATACAGTTTTTTCTGCCCATTACTGAAAGCAATTTAGACTGTCTCATCTTCAACCAATGTTCGCTAATATCACAAGTGCATTGGTTGATTGTACTATAGTTACGCGTAGCGTAACTAATGCATAAGGGTCAGGTGTTTTTTAGTTGAGGTTTTTGTTGAGTTTTTTAGTTGAATTTTTTTTAGTTAAGTTTTTTATTGGAAAGAGTTTTTTGTAGAGTCTTTTCGTGAGTTTTTTAGTTGCATCTTAATGAATAGTTAGGCAAGATATAATAACTGTTAAGAGCAGAATGCAACAAAACTAAACATAAATTTAAGTTTTTTTTGGTATTTATGTAATTCATGTTACACCTTTTCTGAAAAAAATAAGGTGATTTTATTTCAGTTTATGTTGCTCCGTCACACTAGAATCAACGTATCATTAACAGCTAATTTTGCCAAAGTTAAATAACAAGTTCGTAAGTTGTAATAAGGAATATTACTAGTAACTTCCATAAATTTTTAGTGTCATAAAACACTGATAATGTATTTATTCAGATGGTGTGGTTTAATATTATTAAATTATATTTTCTTGATGGTAAACTATTTTGTTTAGCTCTTGTTATCATTTAGGTATTTCATAAACTAATGTCGCAACATTTACAATTTTCTACTAAATTCATCCAATAGACTAAATCTTTTGTAAATATAGATAGACATATGCAAAACATAAATTACACATAATAAACAGTGGCATTCTAAAGAAAGAAAGAAAAAAAACAGAGCATCATGTAACCTTTTTCTCATTCAAATCTTTAATATGAATAATTTTAAAAAATCAAGCTCTATTTAAGTTATTGTGTTGTTGTTGGAATCAATACAATGCAGGTAAATCACTGATCTATTCAAAAGCAAAATATACAAATTAGATTTTTTTATATGAAAAACAGAATATTTTTTTGTATTAACTCTACATAAATATGACAACAGACTTATTGCTATTCCATGTTCCTACTATTATTGAGGAGTATTGTGCTGTGCAATATTCTCCCTCCATCCCTTATTTATTTCTTGGCTCCTTCAATTCTCTATGGAACATAAATATATATTTTATAACAAACAGAAGTATTCAGCAATGTTAGAATAAAAATTTATTCTCAAGTATTAATTTTATATTTTCAAAATAATTGGTGATGGTAGTACTACTGATCAATATTATTAATATAAATCAATGCAACCAATAATACAAAAACTGTTTATTTCCAATAAAATGAATTATGAAAGATTTTTCAAAATGAAATAATGCAAGTCTCACCCAAAATTTGGAACCACAAAAGTTATCCAAATATTCAATCATTGTTCACAAATAAAAACTAATTTAAAAAGTAAACAAACACTGTGCGTCATTCACAAGCACGTTCACTCTGAACGGGACCAGGTACTCCAGCTGACTGACGCTTTCGGCTTTCTGCTAGGGATGGATAGAAAAAACTAAACGGTTGTTTCACAACGGTTGTGAGTACTAAACGGTTGTGGAACGAAACGGTTGTGTAAAACGAGCAGTTGTAGTTGTGGACAGCGGGACGGGAAAGAGAACTGACTGAGCAACTCAACAGTCACAACACTCGCAACTACAACTGGCTGGAACGCTGGAACTAAACTGACAACAACTGAACTACCACTCCTAGTCTAGTTGTGTCAGTTGTGTTGTGTGTGTTTTCCGCGCTAACCAAAACCTAACCTGCAGGCCGGGTTTTCCAACCTTTATCAAATATTTCCTATTGCTCGAACTTGTCTTTTTTGTATGACAAAATATCAACCAACTGTAACTCTATGTAACAAAAATACATGTGTATTTCGGTTTTATTTTATTTTTAATAAAACGTTGCAATAAATTTGAAATTGATGATTTGTAATTGTATTCTTTATTAATAAAACTAATTTTTTATGTATTTATGTTTAATTTAGGAGTGGGAAATAATACAAGTGACCTAAAATTAAATTAAATTCATAAGGTTATTTTGTAGCATTTATTCCCATTACCTCATTACAACATTTATTTTAATCTTTTAAAAACTTAACTATATTAAAATTAAATCTAAAAGTACTAGCCATTTCAGGCCAAGTTCTCATTAATTAATTTATTATTTTAATAAAAAGTATTAGAGTAAAAATCTCCAATAATATAAAAATAAACTTATCAATACAGTGATGCAACTGTGTACAACTAAACAGTTTTAAACAACGACAACGTTGAGGTCAGGTTTTGTTTTGGGACAGCTAAATCACGAATACAGCAGTCGAAATTGAAACAGTTGTGTACAATCGTTTAAAACAACCGTTGTCACCGCGCAACTGTTATGGTTTAAACGGTTGTGTAGATGAGACAGTTGTGCCCATCCCTACTTTCTGCTATAAATTGTTGTTAGTGATGTGACGAGTTGACTCGAGTCAAGGGCCAACTCGAGTCAACTCATTCTCAACTCGAGTTGAAAGCGAACTCATACGGAACGGAGATAGCCGAACCTGCACGAACTCGGAACATCATGAGTTAACTCAACTCGCCGACTCGCAAAACTGAAACGCTATTGGCTGAATGTGAGTCCAACTCGTCAAAACCTATTGCCATTATGTCTTCTTTGGCTATTATGTCTTCTTTTGGCTTGATAAACACTGTAACATCATTCACTAGAGAATTTAAAGGCTCAAAAACTCACATTGATCATGTGTTCACAGATTTAGATTGCAGTCAAGTTGATACTGCAGTGGTAGTTTCAGCTTTATCTGACCATTATGCTCAGACAGCAGTAATAAAACATCAAGCTAATACTGACAATACGGCCAAATTCAGGGTCACACGACCTATATCAGCAAGTAACAAGCATGTGTTTAGGACATTACCGGTACTTAGCTGTGAATTGTATTCAGCTCAAGATATTGACGACAAATATGCTATTTTCCAAAACAGTATAAGATACAGTTTTGAAACATCTTTTCCTGAAAAAAAGGTTAAACTAAAACAAACAAACAAAATAACAAATAAAATTAAACTGAGCACTGAGTTATACAACCTTAGGCAACAAGTACAAGAATTGTATACTAGCACAAGAGATCTTGATTCTATGCACTTCATGAGGCAATATTACTTGATGGTAAAAAATACCTACAGAAACCTCATAAGAGATAGCAAATCACAGAATATTTTACGCAAAATGACTACATCTGAAAATAGAACCAGGACAATATGGCAAGTGATTAATGATAACAAATCAGGACAATCGCAAACACATAAAGTGACTGAAGTAGTAAAGGACGATGGTGAAGCAGTTGATAAACCAATATTAATGGCAAAAACTCTCAATGATTATTTTGTGAAAGTGGGTGAGATGAAAGATACTGGGTCGAGGCCAAAAACTGTGCTGATAGATAGCAACGTTGTAAACTCATCCTTTTTTCGCCCAGTGACGGAAAAAGAAGTAGAACTTACTGTAAAAGGGCTGACGAACAAGAGGTCGGCAGCATGTAACCTCCTTTCTCACAAGATGAGTTACATTAGATTAAGTTTTTTATTAATTTGATAAAATATTATTCAAATTAAATTTATTTATAGTATCTCAGGGTCGTTTTTTATGGGTAAATCGGTGAGGCTGTAAATTACAATAATTAAGACTCTAGATTTAAAAAGTCAATTTATTACATTCTTTTACTTTATATTTATAAATGAAATTCAATATTACAAAAATGAGTTTAATTACTTTTTACTGATTTCTATTAACATGATTAATTTATTTACAAACTAGAACTTATCTTTAAGTTTCTTTGTCTGTAGCTCCTCGTGGTCTTCAGTTTCAATTTAAAGTACATAAAGACGATTCTCACTTGGACATCGTATATTTATTTACTTTATTGCGGTTAAATTGTAAAAACGAATCTTGACTTAATGCTCGATAACTACATTTTTTTTATATTATTCGGTTTTAAACTCAAGCGGACACCCGCGGTAACAAATAAGATGTTGTCGCTACATCAGTCTGAGTTGGAGTGGCAGAGGCTGACTGCGTGGCTTCAGTCCTCCGTTTCTGTCCGTTAGAATTGATAATATTGGGTTAGAGGCTAGTTTCCGCCCTGACCATGTGCTTTTTGCCCTGATTGGTGCTGCCTCTTGCGATCCTTTTGTCAACTAATAACGTCTCCCATCTACATTGGACTCGACCGTCACATTGTGTCACACTGACACCCCCCCCCCCAGATCGACTCGTCCAAGACGACACCAGACTGAACAGGTCTGTTATCTGTCTCGACAACAATGATTGGAATTTTGTTTACTCATGTGTTTCGGAGGACTGCCATGGAATAAACATGCCTACCCAATTCTCTATACTTGTTGGCTATTAATTTACAATGATTTCCGAATATTATTTGAATGTTCGGTATTTCTTTTAGTTAAATGTTCTATTTCTTCATTAAACTAATTTATATTTTTTATATTTTAATTAATTTAATCGTCAATTTGGTGGACCTGTTACAAGCATCAGATGGTATATCCTCTATAATTCTTAAAGAAACTGTTGACTTGCTGACCATACCTATCAGCCACCTGATAAATTAATCTTTTCAGCAGGGAAAGTTTCCTACAGCCCTAAAACTTGCAATTATTAAACCAATAAAAAAGAATAAAAGTGATAATTCATGTCCTAATTTTAGACCAATTTCCATTCTATCAACGGTATCGAAAGTGTTTGAAAAAGTAGTATTGACAAGGCTCTGTGATTTCCTGGAAAATAATAACATTCTTTTCAAAAATCAGTTTGGTTTTGTAAAATATAAAACAACAGTACATGCCATGTTTACTCTTATTTCTAACATTGCTAAATCTCTTGATTCGGGACTGTTTAGCTTGGGGGTATTCTTCGATCTGAGCAGGGCGTTCGATAACGTAAACCATGATTTGTTGCTGAAGAAATTATCACTATACGGAATAAGAGGTTTGGCCCAAGATTGGTTCAGTTCTTACCTGACAAATCGTAGGCAGTTTGTTGAAATAACAGCTACGGATGAACATGGTTGTATAACAGCTCATCGTTCTAATGAAAAGAGCATTGCTAGTGGAGTGCCACAAGGATCCGTCCTCGGTCCCGTACTGTTTCTGTTATTCATTAACGATTTGCCAAGCAGTATTACATCAGGCGAGTTATGTCTCTTTGCGGACGACACGTCATTGTCTGTATCTGGCTCCAGTACGGAAGATCTTGATGCGTGGCTTCATTGAGGCTAATAATTTGCTCCAATGGTTCGACAAAAACTTGCTCACACTTAATGCAGACAAAACTAAAATTCTTGATTTCCACATAAATTCAAACAGAGCACAAAATAACATTGGTATAAATATTTTGTTGGGTGTAAATGAAATAGAAACTTCTCAGTCAGTAAAATTCTCGGGTCTCCATCTGGATAACACACTTAATTTTCATTCTCACATTGAAATCGTATGTAGACGGATTAGCTCAGGTATTTTTATTTTGCACCGCCTTTCTAGGTTTGCCAGCGTGGAGGTATTGCTTTCCGCTTACTATGGTGTAGTTTATCCTCATTTAAACTATGCTGTATCTATATGGGGAGCTGAAAACTCAAGGACCTTGTTCCTTTTCCGGCTCCAGAAACGGGCTGTGAGAGCAATTTTTGGTCTCCGTAGACGAAGGTCGTGTAGGGAAATATTCCGTATCAGTAACCTGTTGACATTTCCCTCAATTTACATATTATCTTGTTTGATATTTGTCAAGGAGAACCTTTCATTATTTTCAAGTCAAAGTCCATCTGTTCATAATCACTTTCTCCGAAACTGTACCGACTTAAAAATTCCTCAGCATCGCACGTCTTTTTTCAAAAATCACCTTTTTTACAACGGCATCAAAATTTTTTAATAAATTACCTGTCGAGCTCAAGTTGGAGTCAAACCTTTCAAAATTCAAAAAAAGTTTAGAGCCATTCTCGTGGATAGATCTTACTACAGCGTTCATGAATTTCTTGCTGGCGGTTCATAGGAGTTATTCATATGAATATAACTCAGCACATGTTGTGCACCTTAGATTTATTTAGTTATTTAGCTAGTTAAGAAATATAAATAGCATCTTATCATGTAACCAGATAGTTCTTTTTTAATTTTGTAACACAGCATTTCACTGTTGACTTGGTTAATGCAATTTTTTTTTTTTTTAAGGAGAGGCCGATCTCCTCTTTAACCTTACTCTGACCATTCCCTATAGACCATTGATCTGTGCGAGGAACATATTCAGTCAGAGTAAGGGGGCGAACCTGTACAGTACAAGGTGAATATTACTGATAAAATCTTTCAGTCTAGGCCGGATTCGAACCAGCGCTATCTCTAACCCAAGCCCAAAGTCCTGACGCCTTAGACCACTCGGCCACCGGCTCGCCCAATTGTATTGTCACTTTAACTGAATAAATGACTTATTGGCCAGTTTCGAGTTGAACCCGAACTCGCCCGATGACGGCCGAAGTTTCGAGTTGAGTCTGACTCGCAAAACTTAAATGCTATTGGCTGAACGTGAGTTGGCTCAACTCGTCAAAACCTAATGCTATTGGCCGGTTTCGAGTCAGACCCGAACTCGCCCGATGACGGCCGAAGTTTCGAGTTGAGTCTAACCCGCAAAACTTAAACGCTATTGGCTGAACGTGAGTTGGCTCAACTCGTCAAAACCTAATGCCATTGGCCGGTTTCGAGTCAGACCCGAACTCACCCGATGACGGCCGAAGTTTCGAGTTGAGTCTGACTCGAGTTGCAACTCGAGTTGACATAGTCGTGAGTTGAGTTCGACTCGAGTCCAGAACTAATCGACTCGTCACATCACTAATTGTTGTGTTAACTTTGCCTCTTTCAGTCGGTAAGTCGGCACTTAGACCGAGAGAGAGGGAAAGTTCTTGGCCGGTACTCTTCATCCTTTTCATTAATGACATATCATCTTGCATAACCGGTGGAAATTTATGTCTATTCGCAGATGATACTTCGTTTAGCGTTTCTAATGTGGACCGGAATAAACTGGAGGTAGAATTATTTCTACAAGGAAGCTCAATATTGTAATGGCTGAGTGAAAACAAGTTATTTGCAAATCCTGGTAAAACACAACTTATTGAGTTCTACCTTAGGTCGTCTAAGAATTCTGACTTTGACTGTTTTGATATCTTCCTCGGCGAATCAGTTCTGAGCCCGAGTTATAGCACCAATTTTCTAGGTATTCAAATAGATGCAAATTTAAATTTTCACCTTCATATCGAAAAAGTTACCAAAAAATTAAGCAGCAGCATTTTCTTACTTCGTAGGCTAGCCACTTTTACAGATATGAATTCCTTGCTTTTAGCATATTATGGTTGCTTCTATCCGTTCATGATGTATGCCATTATTATCTGGGGCCACGAGACCACAAGAACTGGTTATGTATTCAAACTACAGAAAAAGGCTATTAGAATCATACTTGGCCTTTCAAAATCTCAGTCATGTGTTGGTAGTTTTAAACAACACAACATATTAACATTCACGAGCTTATATATTCTAGAATGTGCTGCTTTTGTTTATAAAAACAGACACATTTTTCCGGTCCATAACTCCATTTATAAATTCCGTCATCCTGATATTATCCCCATTCCTAAACATAGAACTACCTTTTTTGAAAAACAAGCATTCTTTTCTTGTATAAAAATATACAATAAACTTCCAAAAATATATAAAGTTTCTAAAGACCTAGTGTCATTTAGGAGAAATGTGAAAGAGTTTTTGTTGAGGAGAGAGTATTATAGTTTGGATGATTATTTTTATGATGAGACATGATTTTATTTATTTATCTATATTCTCTCTTTTGTATCTTTGTATTATTGTACTCTATATTGTATTACCCTGTAGTTTTTATACTTAGTTTTTAAGAAATTGACCTTTGTTAATGCAATTGAGTTTGTCAACAGCAATAAAATATTTTGACTTTGACTTTGAAAGAGAGGAGGGGGCACAAGCGCCAAGTTTACAGTTAATTCCTGCCAGGGTTGCCGGATTTGAAGTAGATGCAAAGTAAAAAATACCGTACCTTAGTTATACCATAGACCTTCTATTATACCAGACAGTCCCATCCCAGCCAGAAAATTGAAGACAGTAAAAATCAGAGCGGAGGCAGAGCAACCTAGTAGGAACCACTACAAACAAATCAAACAATTTTATACCCCCTGATTCATGCGACTCTACTGGCAATCTCGGAAATAAGACTTGTGACGTAATTTGATGACGTCACTCCCCCTCCTCATGTCTCCAGGAGGCAATTACCTGCGTAGCGTGGGAAAGGAAATAAAGCGAACCCAAACATTTGAATAGATTCTTCAACTGTGTCTCCAATTCAGTTAGCGTTGAAGGTTTTAATCTTGCAATATACACTGGGGCACTCAGTTCAGTACCTCAGAGAATTTTGACATCCTTTTTATATTTGTATGGATAACACTGACGACCACCATGTTTCATGACTTAATTATTAAATTATTTCACAAAATTAATTACTTTTTAAAAATACAAAACCAGCAATTAAACAAGAACTATAATATATATATAGAAACCAACTTTAAATTAAAAAGTTGTAGAGAATTGTATGCTCTATAAAACTATTCTTTCAGAATGCTATTTCGTCCAGCCTGATAATTAAAAATAAGTGTTTATTCTGGACACTGAAATGCTAATTTTTCACTTTTAAGCCCCATTGTAAAAAAACTATAATTCTTAAAACATTTCTGGTAGATTTATTAATTACTTTGATTATTTATAAAACTTTTTTACGCTGGTCAAACTTACCTGACCAAGAAATAAAAAAAATTCCTCGCTTCTTCAAAATTTCATGTCGCAGGTCTTTTGAGTCGTAATTTTTGAAATGCATTTATTATTTCAGTTACGGTAATATCATGCGAACTTAAAGTTGTAACATTGTCCATGACGGGAGACCGGACGGCCTCCTGGCACAGCTGGTCGTGTTTAAGATTGTTGTTATCGCGATCGTAAACAGAACCAAAATACTCAGCCATAGCCTCTGCTATCTCGGCGCCCCCTTCCACTTCCTTATCATCAAGGTGCATTGTTGCTGGTATCTTATCAGTACCTCTTAACTTTTTAATAGCGCCCCAGAATATTTTTGGATTGTTGCGAATACTAGTTGCGGGAACGTAAGCATCAAAATCAACTTTTATTATACGTTTTACATCAGCTCTTACTTCTTTATATCTGGTTAACAGCAAAGAAAGGTCACAATTTGATGGTAAAGATGGCTTCAAAGATTGGAAAAATGGAGAATATCGGGCAAATCACCATGAAAATTCACCAATACACAAATCCGCAATAATAACTGTAAAATAGAGAGGAATTGCTCTTAACCGTGTTGACAGTATGCTTACACAACAACTAGACAAAGAAATACACTATTGGAGAAATGTTTTAACAAGAGTTGTAGCGGCCGTTAAGGCCCTCACATCAAGAGGCCTCGCTTTAAGAGGTGACAATGAGGTAATTGGTTCTAATAGGAATGGCAATTTTTTGATGGCTTTAGAGCTGATATCCGAGTTTGACCCATTCTTAGCAACTCACATCGAAAAATACGGTAATCATGGTAGTGGCAACACAAATCATCTTTCTTCCAAGACTTGCGAAGAGGTAATTGAGTTAATGGCTCAAAATGTTAGGCAAGTAATTTGTGAAGAGTTGAAACAATCTAAATACTTTGCTCTCATCATAGACTCGACCCCAGACTTGTCACATGTAGACCAGTTAGTCCTTGCTGTTAGATATGTTACAAGTGGCGGTGCGCCATGTGAAAGATTTCTTACTTTCATTCCATCAGAGGGCCATAAATCAGTAGAAATGTTTAAGAGTGTAATGAATGAGCTCGAAAATCTGAAAATAAACATTGATGACTGCAGGGGACAATCGTTTGATAATGCTTCAAATATGGCCGGTGTTTACAATGGTCTGCAAGCAAAAATAAAGGAAAAATCTCCTTTAGCTTTATTTATCCCATGTGCGGCACATTCCCTAAACCTTGTTGGATCGTCTGCTGCAGAATCTTGTGGAGAAGCATACAAATATTTCGTGTTGCTTCAGGAAATATATGTATTTTTTACGTGCGTTACAAAGCGATGGGAATGTTTAACAAGCGTTATGAGTATATCGTATCAGAAGAAGACAATTAAAAAAGTGTGTCCTACTCGATGGTCAGCTAGAGATGATGCATGCCAGAGTTTACGAGTCTTGGGAAGAAGTACACATTGCTTTGACAGAAATAGCCAATGACTCAACAGAAAAAGCAACGACTAGATGTGAATCCCAAGGAATTCTTCGAAGATTAGAAAGGTTTGAAACCGCTTTCATGGTATGTTTCTGGAGCAACGTACTTCATAGAATTCATAAAGTTAGCAAAGCAATACAGAGTGAAACTGTAGATGTTTTATCAGTGACAAATTTGTATGGTTCTCTAGAAGAATATTTCATGGAACAGAGAAACCATTTTGATGACTTCGAGAAGTTGGTTATGGATATAGATATAGCCAAAACTACATCTTCTTATGAGAAAGACAACAAAAGACAACCAAAAAGAAAAGTTTGGGCTGACGAAGACCAAAGTGGTGAAGTAAACTTTACCGGCAGGGATGATCTTAGAACAAATACGTTTTTACTAGTTATAGACTCTTTCGTTTGTGAATTTAAATGAAATGAAATTATCTTTTGAAATGAAATTATCTTTATTCCATCTTAAACAATACTGTTTAGTATTCTTAAGTTAGCATAAGTATATATATATCTATTATTTTTAATTGTCTTCAATGTATGTTATATTCTCTGTATGTTGGTACCACTTGGACAATATGGCATGGAGGTTAGAAGGTTTCCCCCTCTCTCTTATTGTAAAACCGCGCAAAACCCCCTCTTCCCTTGCCGCGAAAGACACGACACAGTCAGTGCGTTCCAAACTCTCCTCCGGTGCACGTGCTATCGTGGTGTGCGGGTGTGTAACAAAATAGTGTGTGTGTGACAATCCTTGTGTCTTCGGAATCACTCCTACCAGAACTTCTCTCTTCTCATCGTGTTCGCCCCGGGGTCATCACACAGCGGTGGAATACCCAACCGACAACCAGCCAAGTGGGTTATATTTTCACCTTACATCAGCTCAAGGTACTGTCTGCTTTCTATCTCTATATATATATTTACCGTCTTATCTCTTCCCCTCACCGTCTTAATCGGTATATATTAAGTGGTCCTTCGCCCCCTATGTATTTGTTGTGTAATCTATAATTAATGTGATAAAGTCTCATTCTCTCACGGTCCCTAAACATGGTCCTTACGAGTCGGATGAATTGACACCGTTCTGTGGACAAAAACAGTTCAAATCGCTCTCAAAACCTCTCAACAAACTCTTAAAAAACTCTCTCATAAAGTTTTATGTGTGAACTTTGCCTCAATAACTCTCAAACTCGATATTTGTCTATATTTGCTAATCAGTGAAAGTAATTGCCCGCGAATTTGGCTGCACGTGGTGTTTCCCATTGTGATATTTCCCGCGTGTTCACCTCCCCACCATTCTAGCCTTCACTGCCAGTGCCATTACGATCAAAGCTGCACTAGGCAGCACAGCTGACATCTGTCAAACGACAACTGTCACTTCCCATTGTTATTGTTTATGTGAATTATTTACATTTGATTGTTTGATGTTTAACTCAGCTAGCTTAGACTTTATATGATTATTTAAGAATGTTATAATGTATTTTATTGTGTTTAAATTGATTTTTTTATTTTAACCTTCTAGTCGTGACCCTAATTTTGTCTGGCATTAGTCGTGAGCCTGGGTCCTGAGGACCCACTTTTTCTGAATTAAAAATAAATATATTATATCAAGTAGATTGTTGTATTTTGATTTATACATGTCTAGGGGATACTAATAAATAAAAAAAACACGTGTGGAACAAAATCAAATTTATATTATGATATCAAAAATACATTGTAAGGAAACCTGCATTTGTAGTAGTTAAAAAACAACCATTCAGTTTTAAACTAATATATATTATAAAAACCATAAAATTAATGAATAATACTGTCAATAGTTTGTAAAACACTACCAGGAATATTAAAAAAAATATTTGGTCATAGTTTACTCTTAGGGTTGGAGGTTTACTCTACCTTCAAGTTCATGTTGCACAATGTTTGCAAATCTTCTTGGCGCACTCATTACAGATAGGATTTTTACACTGGTAACACTCAATGGTGGTTTTTCTGTCTTTTTTTGCTGGACATGTGAAACACCTCTTCCTTTTAGACTTTTCTATGGATTGAACTTGGGCTGATGCTTCGTTCCCTGGCATTTGTACGCCAATGATGCGGCAGATCCCCAACTTTAGTTCGGTCTGTAGAGATGCGATTGCAAGACGGTTTTGCATGTGGGGAGTCACAAGATCTTTGGCAAGACTTTTCATGAAGTCACTTCTATTATAAAATGCTTGATTGTCCCTAACAGACAGGTAGATCACATGTGAGTTTACGCCAGTGATATCTAGTAGGGCGTAGAACAAACGCATTGGCCACCGGTGCGTCTTTCTTGCTGTTGAATAAGTAGCACACATTTTATCCAAACTGTCAACTCCACCTTTACTCATGTTATAATCTGCAACAATAGTTGGTTTTTGTGATTGATCATCAAAGCTTTTGTCGTGGTGCATAGATGACACCAACAGAACAGCCTTCTTCTCTTTAGGCACAAACGAGACCAATGTCAAGTCTTTTGTGAAACCAAATGTAGCAGAACCAACTTCTTTAGTGGCATTTGGTTGAAAGGATGCTGGAATTTCCGGTTTATTTTTTTTCAGTGTTCCCAAACAGGTAAGGCCCTTTTTCCGCAACAAAACTGACAAAGGGATAGAAGAAAACCAATTGTCGGCTGTGACATTTCGGTTTGTGTGGAAAATGCATTCAGTCAATCTCACTACTGCCTTAGTTGGAATGCTGCAACTCGTATACTCATCAGCTAAACCTTTACCATCTGATCCTTTGCCTGTATATATGTAGGCGTTGTAACAGTAAGAGTTCCGTGCGTCAGTCAAAATCATTAGTTTCAACCCATATTTCGCAGGTTTTTGTGGCATGTAAACACGAAATTTACATCTCCCTCTGAATTTACACAACATCTCATCAACACATGTGTAGGCCCCTAAGTGAAAATTACTTTTAAAGTTTGCGACTACTTCATCAAACAACTTGGAAATAGGCGCGGCAGGGTCAGACTGTTTTCTCTCACGTCTTGTTGCTTTCTCATCAAACCTAAGACAGTACAAAAGTATTTCTAGGCGCTTGTGAGACATTACAAACCTAAAAATCTCTCGGCCGGTTCCGTCTGTTGCATATACACTACGCAGGTCCTCTGTATTTGACTTGAAAACTGCACCGTAGTACAAAAGGCCAATAAGTGCTCGCATTTCAGGAAACTCAACATTTCTTAATTCTGGTCTGTTTTGGTCGGTATATTTAGGTCTAATCTCTAGAAGCTTAGCATTTGTATGCTCAAGGATTTGATTCATTATTTCAGGAGTAAAAATAGTCATCCATATATCGCAAGGAGTAGCTTCAACACCCAGAGCTTTTACGTTACCCCTGAGTTGAGGTAGTATCAAGTTATGTGCTAAAGGCCTACCTCGCCTAGTTGGCTCTTTTGACGACCACTTGAATCGATATCTATTCTTTCCTTGTGGCTTGCCGTAGTAGTATTGAGGCTGTATGTCTTCATTCTCTTCACTGCTACTGTGATCATTTTCCGCAATATCTACTGCATCATCATCTGTCCCTTGTGCCTCTATTATAACATCATTATTGGTTTCCCTGTTATTACTAATTTCACCATCGTCTTGCTCAGAGTCAGTATTCTCGTCCTGCACTTCAAACTCATCCTCAGCAGCACTTTCATCACTCAAATCTTCATCTAGGAGTCGGTTTGTACATTCTTCAAAATTGCTGTCCTTAACATTCATTTTGACTGCTTGAATTCAACCACTATTCTAAAAATACGTAAATTAACAAAACATAAAAAAGTTACGTTAGTCGTGACCCTTGGGTCCTAGGGACCCAGTTGCGTTATTTCACGAAAACAACAAATGACACAGCACAACCACTCCGCTCCAAGGTCAACCTCGTACTGGCGGGAATTTACATTGGCGGCAGAAAGCTGTAGCGTGCGCTGCGGCGGATTTTGTAACTAAACAAAAACTGTCGGGGTCCTGAGGACCCAGGGTCACGACTAGAAGGTTAACGAAAGTTAACGTAAAAACTTGTACCTTTTGCGACACTTGTTTATATATTAGGTTTTTTGGATTCTCTTGTTTTCAAATATTATTAAACATATTCAAATAATTATATGAAATACTTAACACTTTATCTCACTGTAATAAAAAGGAGTTTTTGTTTATTTTAACAAAATTTAGCTGAAACAAAACTTGTATTTTGTTTGAAATATTTTGTTTACATATGACATAGGGCCCTTCAATAAGCTGTGTTTTGTATAGTTATAGATTTACTGCTCTCTCCCTCTGGTTGTATACATTGTTAACACTCAAAGCTAACAAGTTAATACTGTAGATATTTTTCTTATATTAGGATTTAAATTAAAACTTATTGTTTTACACCCGTCATTTTTTGGCAGTAGGTTAATTTTGTTTTGTGCCATTACAATTGACACCTCTTGTCGTAATAGTTCATTATTTTGACACCTCAAGTCTCCTGACTCAAGTGATTGTAAATTGCTACATGACCAGTGTAATTTATTTCTATTGTTGTATTATAGTCTCTGTAATCACAGTCAACTTGTCCTCAGGTGAATATTTTTTAATTATTATTCACACATCACGTCTCCCGACGCCATTGTCTTTTGTTGTTGCATAAAAATATTTTATTGTATTTTTTTTTTTTTATTCTTAATTTTAGGTTTTGCACTGTGTTTACATATGATACCATAGGCCTACTCTATGTTTTGTTGGCTATATGACCCCTACGCCTCAGTGACCTCAATACTATTTGGTGGACTTCTCTCACTCTGTGGATTGTAATTTGTCTTTTATTGATTTAAAGTAACTCAGTGTTTTACATCTCTGAAGATGGCTCCCAAAGTTGGAGAATTTACCTCTGCTATCTACACCCGGTCCACGTTATTGACCAAAACTCGGTTTACTAAACTGAAGACCGCTGTTGATGAGCTAGCCCAGACTGACAAGCCGCTTACTCCCGTCCAACTAAAGCAACTTGCTGCCTATGCCAACGAAATCAGGAAAAAAAAGGCTGAGTTTGAAAACCACCTCCAAAGGGCTTTGTTTATCGAAAATGATCCTATCCCTGATGATACTTTGTCACGTGATCAGGACGACATAGAGTCTTTGTTCTCTTTCATCTCCGCAACCATTGAAGTATTATTACCTCCCGAAGTGCCTAACACACCCTCTGCTCTTAGTGATGCTTCAGCCGCCTCTCAACCCCCTGTTTCTCATGTCCGCCTGCCCCAACTCGATTTGCAGAAATTTTCTGGTGATCCCCTCACGTGGACCAGTTTCATCAATTTATTTGACACTACAATACACAGAAACGCTTCCCTTTCGAGCGTGATGAAATTCCAATACCTTCTAAGCGTGCTCAGTAACGAGCCGCTTAATCTGGTGAAAAGCCTAAATCTCACAGCGGCCAACTACCTGGTGGCTTATAACCTGCTGAGAGAACGTTACCACAACTCGAGAAGACTGCAATCTCTCCACCTCAACCAGCTGTTGGATTTACCCAACATAACCGCCACCTCTCTCAAGGGATTGCGCTCATTTGTGAATCTCTTTACGGAACATTCCCAAGCTTTAAATGCCTTGGAATGCAACGTCACCGATGACAATCCACTTTTGTCTGCACTCCTGTTGCGCAAGATGGATAACGATCTGCGCAAAAAACTTGAAGGGTTTCGCACCTATTCCGATGAAGAAGCCTCTTCACGCTCGTTACCTGGCGTAACAGATATTATCAAATTTCTGAATATGGAATGTTCGCAAACGGAGGATGCTAACCTTCACAGCACCTCTCACTCAAAGCCCGCGCACTCAAACCTCAAGGCCTTCGCGCCTAAAAAGGTGCACTTCCGCACTAGCGATGTCAGTATGGTCACTGCCCATTCTAACCCCTCTCAACCTCCCTCTGCCGCTTCTCAAGGCAAGCCCGCCTTGGCATTATGTTTTGCTTGTAACTCAAGCGGACATAAAATTTACGCTTGTGCAGCTTTCCGTGAAAAATCTCCTCATGATCGTCAGCGCATGGTAAAAGACCATAGGCGTTGTATTTCCTGTTTGGGAAACCATGACATAAAGGAATGCCGCTCTCAAGGCACCTGTCAAACTTGTAATAAGAGGCATCACACTTTATTACATTTTCCCACTTCTCAGGGCAAACATGCTAATTATAGCGCCCCTCCTCAAAGCAATAAGCCTCCTCAACTCGCCGCTCCAATTAAGGAGATAGCCACTCATGAAGCCACACCTCACACCTCGGTGACAATGACAGCTCAGGGTCACACCAACTCGCCTATGTGGCACTCTACCGTTTTATTAGGCACAGCCTTAATAAAACTCACCTCTTCTCATGGTACAACTCATGTGTTCCGGGCTCTGATCGACTGCGGTTCAATGACGGATTTGATCACAGAACGAGCCGTACAGCTTTTAGGCGCACGTCGGTTTAAATCCGAAGTTCAACTCACAGGGCTTGGTAACCACATTACCAAAAATAAAGGTCAAACTCTTCTCAACATTGAGACACTCTCCGGCCTATCCATCGCTTCACAACACCCCATGCTGATCCTGGATCACCTGACCACGGATCTCCCTCGAGTTCCCATCGCCCCGGAGGTCTTTCGTCTCACCAGGGGCTACGTCCTCGCCGACCCTACCTTCCACCTGCCAGGCAGTGTTGATGTCGTCCTGGGTGGTGCCTTATTCCCAAGACTATTCACTCATGAGAGTCATGAACTCGGACCCGGCCTACCTCACCTCTTCGGAACTCACTTTGGATATGTTGTCATGGGCTCCGCACCTTGTGACGCCTCTGCTTATCCCGCTTCACACCTCGTGACGCTTCATTCGGCATGTGACTCAGCGGACCTTCACTCCTCATTACAACGCTTCTGGACACAGGAAGAACTCCCTAACTCTACTCGGAAGTCTCAAGAAGAAGAAGCTTGTGATCAACACTTCGCAGCCACTCACAGCCGGACTAAAGACGGAAGATATGTTGTCCAACTGCCATTCAAGTCTGACCACCCTCCTATTGGTCACTCACGTGAAATAGCCACGAAGCGACTGTCTTCCCTGGAAAGGAAATTCCAGCTCCAACCTCAACTACATGATCTCTATGTACAATACATGAGAGATGGCGAAGCCGCTGGCCACATGACTAAAGTTCATGACTTTGAAGAAAATCTCCCTCACAACTTTCTACCACACCATGGTATTCTTAAGACCAAAGGTGACACCTCAAAACTGCGAGTTGTCTACGATGCCAGCTGCAAAACGAGCAGTGGCCACTCCCTCAATGACACTCTATTAGTAGGACCCAAATTGCAAACCAACATCAGCGACGTTTTGCTGAAATTCCGGACACACAACATTGTGTTCACGTGCGATATTCGTCAGATGTATCTGCAAATCTTAGTCCAACCTTCGGATCAGCTGTTTCAGCTAGTTTTATGGCGGGAACAGCCCTCAGACCCTCTCTCTATTTTCAAGTTGACCCGAGTCACTTTCGGAGTCAATTGCTCGCCTTTTTTGGCCATTCGGACCTTGCATCAACTGGCTAAGGACGAAGGCCGCCCCTTCCCTGAGGCCGCCCAGGTTCTGGCCACCGATACCTATATTGACGACATAGTGTCGGGAGCAGACACCTTGGACGAAGCCAAGAAGCTTCAAGAGGATCTCATCAAGCTTTTGAAACTTGGACATTTTGAGCTCCGAAAATGGACCTCCAACTCCCCCGAACTGCTTCAGGCACTGCCCGAGGATCATCGGGACACCCCTGTCTTCTTGGAAAACCACAATGAACCTCACCTCACCATCCTGGGTCTTCGCTGGTCACCGGAGACGGATGCCTTCACTTATGACTTTAATGTCCCCCCATCTCTCCCTACGAAACGGCACGTGCTCAGCACCATTGCCAGAATCTACGACCCTTGTGGTCACCTCGCACCTTGCACCATGCTAGCAAAATGCTACATGCAACTACTCTGGTCTCAAGGTTTGCAGTGGGACGAACCCCTGACTCCTGATCTCCAAGCGAAGTGGGCCACCTTCGTGCCCACTCTCTCCTCTCTCTCTTCGGTCTCCATACCCCGGGCTCTCCGGCTCTCTGCCGCTCTCAGTATCGAAGTACACGGTTTCTGCGACGCCTCCGAAGCTGGGTTTGCCGCCGTCCTATATCTCCGCTGCCAGCTCGCCAACGATGAAATTCTAGTACGTCAAGTCTTCGCCAAGACACGTGTAGCGCCACTTAAGCGAGTGACCCTTCCCCGTCTTGAGTTGTGTGCTGCTCATCTCCTAGCACAGCTGACGGCCCACTGCTGTACTATTTTTGAAGAACATCTCTCCCTCCAAAAATGTTTTCTCTGGTGCGACTCAACGGTAGCTCTGAGCTGGCTGCAGACTCCCTCGTATAGGCTAAAAACCTATGTGGCAAATCGTGTCGCTCAGACTCAAGAACTCATACCTCCTTCAAGCTGGCGTTATATTCCCAGCAAGGAAAACCCAGCAGATTGTGCCTCGCGAGGAATCCTCGCCTCGGAACTGGTGGAACACCCTCTCTGGTGGACTGGACCACCATGGCTCTCCATGCCACCTTCTCATTGGCCTGACGCCACTCTTCACCCCGATACTGACACGGATATCTCAGCCTCAGAAGAGATGAAGACCACTCCCTTGGTTGTCCTCACCTCCGCTCACCAAGCTGAATGGGATCTCCTGTCCACCTATTCCTCATGGAATAAACTCGTGCGCATCGTAGCACTCTTGCTGCGCTTCATTGGCAATTGTCGTAAATCGGCCCACCACGGTCCTCTCTCTCCCTCCGAGCTCAACAGAGCTCGACTCAAGATTTTTAAACTCGTCCAGGACTCTTCGTTTGCTGAGGACATCTCTTCTCTTCAACGTCAGCGGGACTGCACTACCAGACTCCAACACCTAAAGCCTTTTCTCGACGCTGATGGACTTCTGCGCGTAGGCGGCCGACTTAGCCGCACCTCACTCTCCTCTGACGTCCGTCACCCTGTGCTTTTGCCCAAAAAACACCATATTGTGGACCGGCTCGTGGATCATTGCCACACTACTCACCTTCACTCTGGACCTCAGCTCACACAAGCTCTCCTCTCTCAGTCTGTTTGGATTTTATGTGCCCGAAGTGTGATTCGTTCACGAATTTTTAAATGTGTGACCTGTTTTAAAAATAAACCTCGCAACGTAACACCCCTGATGGGTGACCTACCCCCCTCCAGAGTGACCCCTGCTCGACCATTTTCGTCTACCGGCATGGACTACTGTGGACCCTTTTTGAACAAGATGTTGACCCTTCGCTCTATCAAGCACGTAAAAGTGTATTTGTGTATTTTTGTTTGCATGGTGACCAAGGCCGTACACCTCGAAGTTGTTACGGACCTCACTACAGACGGTTTCATAGCCGCCCTAACCCGTTTTGTTTCTCGCCGCGGTCTGTGTACAGATCTCTACAGCGACTGTGGTACAAACTTCATCGGTGCCGATGCCACGCTTCGTCGCCTCATCGACACTCAAGTCAACTCTACCTCTGCTCAAGAAGTGATACATCGCTTCACCGCCCCTCGTGGAATCAGCTTCCATTTTAACCCCCCCGCTGCTCCCCATCACGGTGGATTATGGGAAAGTGCAGTGAAGTCGGCAAAATACCATTTAAAACGTGTGATGGGAGACACCATTTTAACCCTTCCCGAGTTTATAACTCTGTCAACTCAAGTGGAGGCGATGCTTAACTCTAGGCCTCTCACGCCTCTCTCAAGCGATCCCTCTGATCTGACCGCTTTGACTCCCGGTCATTTTTTGATCGGCACCCCCCTGGCTGCTGTCCCTGAACGCAACGTCAGTGAAGTGCCCCTCAACCGCCTGAAACATTGGCAACTGACACAATCTTTGCACCAGCGGATTTGGCAACGTTGGAGCCTAGAATATATCCACATGCTACAACAGCGCTCAAAATGGTCCAGCTCCAAGAATAACATCGAGATTGGTGACCTCGTGCTTGTGCACGCCCCCTCTGCACCCCTCACTTGGCCTCTTGCTCGAGTGACGGGTACTCACCCTGGCAAGGACGGCATCGTCCGTGTCGTGGACCTCAAGACGGCCACCGGACATCTCACGCGTCCAGTCGTCAAGATCTTCCCTCTGCCCCTGAAATAAGTGACTGAGTGTCCGCCCCCATGTACTATATTTTTTCTCTTGTGTGTTCAATGTTTTGTTGAAGCCTGCAATGCTTCAAGGGGGCCGGAATGTTTAGTATTCTTAAGTTAGCATAAGTATATATATATCTATTATTTTTAATTGTCTTCAATGTATGTTATATTCTCTGTATGTTGGTACCACTTGGACAATATGGCATGGAGGTTAGAAGGTTTCCCCCTCTCTCTTATTGTAAAACCGCGCAAAACCCCCTCTTCCCTTGCCGCGAAAGACACGACACAGTCAGTGCGTTCCAAACTCTCCTCCGGTGCACGTGCTATCGTGGTGTGCGGGTGTGTAACAAAATAGTGTGTGTGTGACAATCCTTGTGTCTTCGGAATCACTCCTACCAGAACTTCTCTCTTCTCATCGTGTTCGCCCCGGGGTCATCACACAGCGGTGGAATACCCAACCGACAACCAGCCAAGTGGGTTATATTTTCACCTTACATCAGCTCAAGGTACTGTCTGCTTTCTATCTCTATATATATATTTACCGTCTTATCTCTTCCCCTCACCGTCTTAATCGGTATATATTAAGTGGTCCTTCGCCCCCTATGTATTTGTTGTGTAATCTATAATTAATGTGATAAAGTCTCATTCTCTCACGGTCCCTAAACAAATACACTTTAAGTACAATATAATTTGGTAGGAATAAACTTTTTTTTAAGAAAAGAAAAATGGCCTATAATGTGTTTCAAGACAGATTTTACTTCTTAACTCAGTTGTGTGAGTGTGATAACAAGACTGATCAGATGGACATGGAAGAGACATTGAGAAAGAAGGCGACCAATCTAAACCACATCTACACAAATGATTTGGATTCTGATTTTACTGAAGAGTGCATACACTTCCAAGGGGAATGATCAAGCACCAGGAAAATCGTTAAAAGAAATTTAGAAATTTCTAAGATTTAACTCCCTAGAAGATGTGTACTCTAATTTGGACATCGCTTTAAGGATAAGTTTGTGCATACCTGCTACAAATTGTGCTGGAGAACGTAGTTTTTCCTGCCTTAGAAGAGTTAAGAACTACCTAAGAACTACTACTTCTGAACAAAGGTTAAACTCCCTTTCTTTATTGTGTATTGAGGCAAATACAACAAAAACACTGTCATATGAGGACATTATTAATGAATTTGCCATTAAGAAATCTCGTAAGAAAACTATGTTGCTTTGAACATATACAAAAGTATAGAATGTACTTAAGCCTTAAGCAAAACATTCAACTGTATTGCGTTTGTACAATTATTCATGTTTGTATTATGTAAGCCTGTATAACATATATATTTAATGTCAATAAATAAACCAGTAATGAACTATTTTTTATGTTTTTTTAGTTTTACACCTGAGCACAATTTAATTTGAATAAATGTATCTATAATTTGTTGTATAAAACGAATGTGTATAATAAATAACATATGAGTATATTAACTGTGAGTCTAAAATTGGGGGGGGGGGGTGGCAATTGGATTTAGCCTACAGGCGGCATACTCCCAAATCCGGCTCTGAATAGATGGTTATTCGACGATAGTAAAGTGCAACAATGAATATCGCTCTGGAGGAGTCGTGGTGTTTGTGAGGCAGGGACTTTCATGCGACGGACAAGTCTTATCAGCTGTCCGGCTGATTGTCTGCTGTTATCGCTGACTGTCCTTAGGACCAAGTTGATGGTTTTGGCTGTCTATCGATTGCATAGCCAATCAGTTGATTTATTTATTGATGATATTGAGGATGTTTAATTTAAATATAGGAATAATAATTTTATATTGATAGGAGATATTAATTTGAATATTTTAAATAATAGTATTAGTACTTGTAAATATTTAAATCTGATGGCTAGTTTTGGCTTAAACTCTTTAGTAAATGAAATCACAAGAGATACAAGTGGCTCATGTATAGATCATATATTTCTTAGAATAATGAAAAAAGACAAAATTCTAAATTATGAGTCACGTGTTTTTAATTTGGCTATAACTGATCACTCATTAATTTCTGTTTCAATGTTACTGGTTGAAGGATGCAGAGAGAATCGGATAAAAGAACAAATTAGGATAGATTATACTGGATTAAAAATTAAAGTAGAAAATATTGACTGGTCTGTCATAGTAAATACTACAAGTGTAGACTTGGCTTTTGAATAGTTTCTGAAAATACTTTCAGGAATGATTGAGGAGTCTAAAGTAACACTGGATGGTTGTAGTAGGTTTAAACGACTGAAACACTGGATTACAAATAAGCTATGTGCGCAAATAAAAAAAGACAAATTTTATATAAAAAAGTAAGAGCTCAGCCATATAATATTAGATTACAAAGATACTATGACTCATATTCTGCAAGAATCAAACATGAAATTAAAGTTACAAAAGAAGCCTATTACTTAACAAAGTTTGATGGAGTGAGAGATGACACAAAAAAACAAGTAAGTTATTGATGAAATCATAGGAGAAGAAAAAACAAAGAATGTAATAAATAATATATCTCACAATTAGATGGAAATTTCTGATAAAAGACAAATTGCTTTTTTGTTCAATGATTACTTTCTGAATATAGCAGATAAACTTAGAAACAAAATACAGATAAATGTAGCTATACCTGAATATAAAAATTTTTTCCCCGAAAGTTCATCAATTAAATTCAATGTTTATTCTACCTACCACGAAAAATGAAATAAAAATATTATTCGGGACATAAAACTTGGAAAAGCCCCAGGATATGATAATATTGGTACAAAGATAGTCAAAGAAATTTTGTCTGACAGTTTTTTAACCATTCTTGAGTACCTTTTTAATTTAAGTTTTAGTTTAGGAAAATTTCCAAATTGTTTGAAGTCTGCTGTGGTTATTCTTTTATTTAAAAAGGACGATAGAAGTTCAATAAGTAATTACAGACCTATTTCTCTACTGTCTGTATTTTCGAAAATACTAGAAAAACTGATGAAAAAAATACTTATGACATTTTTAGAATACAATAAATTTTTCAGCAATAACCAGTTTGGTTTTCAAAAGAATAAGTCAACAGAGCAGGCACTCATCTCTTTCCTAGAAAACATTTACAACTATTTGAATCATAAAAAGAAGTATTCAGCAATATTCATAGACATAACCAAGGCTTTTGACA
The DNA here is from genome assembly GCA_035578905.1 of Stictocephala bisonia. Classification (NCBI taxonomy): domain Eukaryota; kingdom Metazoa; phylum Arthropoda; class Insecta; order Hemiptera; family Membracidae; genus Stictocephala; species Stictocephala bisonia. The sequence goes on from JAQJVL010004066.1 coordinate 43,253, forward strand.
CTGTGGATCACTGCATATTATTAAGGAAACTATGGGATGCTGGAATCAGGGGAACCGCATATACTTGGTTTAGGAGTTACTTAAATAAAAGAGAACAATATGTAAAAATTGATAATGAAGAATGTGGTCCTGGTGAAATAAAATATGGAGTACCACAAGGCTCAGTGTTGGGCCCAATTTTGTTCTTAATTTACACAAATGATCTATGCAAGGGAGTTTTCCAAGGTAGATTGACGGCTTTTGCAGATGATACAGCTCTGACATACTTTGCTGACACAAACGAATCATTATTTATTAAAATGCAATCTGATATTAAGGTAATACAATATTGGATGAATAAACATTACTTAACATTGAGTGAAAAAAGTAAATACATGATTTTTAATTTAAGTGGAGACAACAAAAATAAAAAGATATTAAAGTACCATGATATTAACTGCAATTTAAATTCAAACTGTTATTGTCTAGAAGTAAAGGAAGTTAAACATTATAAATATTTAGGCATTGTAATAGATAGTAAATTGAATTGGAAATTTCATATAGATGACCTAAGAAAAAAATTGCTGAATGCTACAAGGAAAATGTATCTTTTAAGGAATCTTTGTCACCTGGAAATAATGAGAATGGTTTATTTTGCAATGGTAGAATCTCAAATAGCATATGGACTCAGTTGCTGGGGAGGCACATATATAACTAACTTGAGACCAGTTTTAAATTTACATAAAAGAATTGTCACAGTAATGATGCATAGAAATAGATTTTAACACACTGAACCACTTTTTAAACAATTAAACATTCTAACCAGTAAGAATGCTTTATGTTTATAAGCTTCTAAGAAATCAGTTTAATGTACAACAGAAAAATGCAGAAAATACAGTTAATACAGAATATAATTGTATGGGCCTTAGGAATCCTAGAGTAGTTACAGTGCCACAGCCTAACCTGACATTGTTCCAGAAATGCTTTTCTTTCAATGCTCCTAGAATTTTTAATGTACTACTCGTGGAAATAAAAAATTCTACTTCTAGGACAAAATTTAAAAAAATGGTTAAGAAATGGCTTATTTTGTATTTTTTTCACAAATTCTGTTTATGTAGCGGCCGTAGCTAATTCTATTCTAAATTAGCTAAAGCTATTCTGTTCACAAAAAAATTGGAGCGGCCGTAGCTAAGGGGCTAAGGCGTTGGCTTGCCACGCAATCGGTTCGGGTTCGATTCCCGATCTTACCACTAAAAGGTTTTGCCCTGCCGCTCCCGTGGTTCGGAAGTCACGTAAAGCCGTTGGTCCCCACGTTAAGTATTAGAGAAGGCTTTTTAGCCCCTAACTTCACCTGGTAAAATATGACGAACTTTAACTTTTATGTAGATAAATAATCTTGATTTAGTGTTTCGAAAATCCCTTGACTCATCGTAGCAAAATAATATATCTATATAATGTGAAAACGAGTGATCAGTAACCTGCGGCCTAAAGTATGCAAATTAATAAATTGTAATAAAAAAAGTGGAAGCCTAAGAACAACACAATTAAATAAGTAAACAAAATTACAGTAAAAACATTTTAAATTTTTCATTTTAAAAAGCTCGAAAAGTCTTTATGAGAAAAGGTTCTTACAAACTTGGTTTCAAAGCTGGTAGTAGGCGGCGGCACTCCGTTCGAACGTGGTAACGTTGGACTATTTTCCGGCACTGATCAGCTAATTTTTCAATATATGCACTAAATTTAAGAAATAGTAGTCGTATTTCAGTAGTAACTGTGTTTTGCACCCAAAAAAACTAGCAGGCAAAATATACAATGTTGTAACAACGTGGCTGGAAGAGTTCAATTAATTGTCATGAAGGGTAGATCGGGGACATCGTCAGTCATCAGTATGTTTGGTTACTGTCGTCCAGTAAAGAAATATTTTGTTATTGTTATATTTTATAGAGTGATATTTTTGTAATTTAATGCGTTCTTTTGAATTTCCTAGTAAACTACTATAATTATCAATTAATTTAATTTGCTATGATTCATATTCCATTTAAAGATTTTGAGAGTACAAAAAGCTAAAGTTTAGGCCCAGTAATTTGTGGTAACGTTTTATTGAAATCAATAAAGCTAGACTATAAATGTTTCAATATAGTATTGTAATATACTGCAAAGTAAATTATATATTTTTACAGTATAAAAAGAATAAATTAATGATGAAACCACTAAATTACAGTAGATTTCTAGGTACTTAAATCTGGTAAATATGCATACAACATCACCGCTCGCTTACCGGATGTGCAACAATAGTGTGTATGATGCATTACATTCAACTTGCCCTACGCTATCGCGGAAGGAATTGCGTGGCATAACATTGTCTAAAAATTATAATTTTGTTACGTTCTGTACTATCCGGATTCACCTTCCATCATATTTAACCGGTTAACCAGAGTTTACTGTACATGCAATTGTTTTTACTTTCTCTCTACTCTAATGTTTCCTTTGACATTTTAAATTTACTAGTTATTATGACATGGATGTTCGTAAAGACATTTTACCAATATATTATGACATAGGTCTTAATGAAAAGAGAAGCTCTTAAGTACACCGTTAATAGATAAAACAGCTTCATCATTGTTCAGATTTGTACAACTCCTTTTGAATAATATATATTTTGTGACATTTAACTTGTTGTAACTCTTTTATTGTCTGGTTTAATTTACCCTGAAACTGTAGCAGGAACAGGGGTGTATTCTCAACATATTCAGTAGAGTAGCTCTTGATTAAAAACCAATTATGCCCACGTATAGGTTGTTCCCAAACAAATAGCATAATTGATTAATGTTGTCATTCATTAACATAACAAATCTACGACCAATCAAAATAGTTTTCATAATTGTTTACTGTCACTGACGAACGAGTAAGCCATTTATATTTTTGACAATCATTAATACAGTATTTATTCATTGTTTGTTGCGTGATAAGTGAAATTAACTAAGATTGAACCACTGTACGTGTATTGTTGAGCGGGAGGGTCAATATCACTGTTCGTGAATGGGTGTGTGGGTTTGTCAATACCACTGTCACTGTACGGACGTGTACACTGTGATGTACTTCAATGGGTAAAACTGGAGGAGATATGACACAAGCGATTTTGGCCAAAAAAAAATTTTTTCCCCTTGATTTCGACCTGCTGAACACGAATCCGCAAACCGTTTTCCGCGGAAACTGCCGGAAAACTCAGAAAATGTTGAAATAATTTTTTTGGCAGAAAATGTCATGTGGCATATCTAAATTGACTGTTTTTTTACGCTGAACACGAATATGCAATCGGATTTTCTCTACGATCAATATCACGCGAGAAAATAACGATGTTATGAAGAACTACTTTGTGCGCGGAGGATGGCAGCTCGAGACGCATGAATACGGGGATCTTTTCCGTTATACGTATACCACTATTTAATGTCGGATTTTTTCCGTTATGTGTCAGCAATCCCAAAATATTTCCATATACATCGCGCCGCGGCAGTTATTGTTAGGTTAGGTTAGCATAGCCTATTGTAGAATGTTTTTAACCTAACCTAACCTAACCATAACTGCCGCGGCGCGATGTATATGGGCGGCCTCGATGTATTGGGATTCTAAAGGTTGAAAATGAGGAAAACATGTTTTAAATCAATCGGCTGTAGCGCCGTTTAAAAAGGTGCTCAGCGAGGTAGCCCTTAAAATGTGCAAACGGCCGGCCGCGAGTGGTGAACGCGACGTGGTGTATTCATGCGCCTCGAGCCGCCATCCTCCGCGCACAAAGTAGTTCTTGTTAACATCGTTATTTTCTCGCGTGATATTAATCGTAGAGAAAATCCGATTGCATATTCATGTTCAGCGTAAAAAACCAGTCAATTTAGATATGCCACATGTTGTATTCGACCGAAAAAAGTTTTCCGGGTTTTTCCGATTTTTCTTGGGGAGGCGCCGGTTTCCGCGGAAAACGGTTTGCGGATTCGTGTTCAGCAGGTCGAAATCATGGGGAAAAAAATTTTTTTTGGCCAAAATCGCTTGTGTCATATCTCCTCCAGTTTTACCCTTCAATGATATAGTATCCAATTTGACAGACATACATTTTACTATGTTTTATGCTGAGAAAATTGAGTTGATACTAAATGCCTTTTATGCCTGTGAAATAAAAATTGAATAGTTTTAAAGTTTAGCACAAAGACAAACTAAAATCACGAATATAAACTAGATGTTTTAATGTCCAACATCAATAAGCTACGTAGCCAGTGGTCTACAACCTGTTTTGAAAACAATAATATAACCTCAAATCTCAGTTGACTGTTTTTAAAGCACTAGATGTTCGCGCTCGCCAAATTATTTTACTTCGTGAACAATCGGCCACTTGCTCTTTAGCTAGCGAAGCCAAGTGGCCTATACAAATTTATTGGCCCCTCCCTCCCTCACCCACAGCTAATATCATTGGCGAAGATGGCTCCTTCCCTGACGATCGAAGAGCTGCTGCGTCCAACTATGCAACTGACTGTGGCATTGCTTGGTTTGTTATTATTTATTTAACATTAAAGAATAGCAGTTTTGTTATAAGAGATTGATGTTATTGTAGTGGTAATACTTAAGGGAATGTTTAAAAAGTATATGACAATTAGAGAAAAACTTACCGGAGCTTCGCAGCTAGCCCTGAGAAAACATCCATGAACAAGAATCTTAATTACTCGTACAATAGTAATCTAACGAAAGAGATGGTAAGAATATCGTAGAATGTGCTAAAAGTAAGATATCAATTATAGTATATTTGACAATCAGAGTAATTAAATTTATTTTGAAGTGAAGGAAGGGGCCACATGGTAAACTTTGCCCCGGGGCCACCAAAAGTCTCTGGGCGACCCTGGGATCACCTGTATTTGAATCGAGATGGACTAGTTGTTAGTCCGAAGATCTTAGTAGTGGAGTAAGTTTATAGAACGTTGAGATTATTCTCCGTCATCCACTCTAATGGAACTGTATGTCAAAGATTGCTTCAAGAAAATGAATACAATTATATGACATCAACTCAGTTCGCTGTAGTGTAATGGTGAGTAAGAAAACTCTCACCTATTTACACCTGATGAGACGAAACAACGTCGAAACAGCACACATGGAGACCATCTGGTCCACGTACCAACATCCTTTCGGTGTGGCCAATGCATAGCGACCAACTGTTGTCAGAAGGTGCCTTAGCAAGCACTATTTGGAGCGCTATTACTTTTGTTAACGCAGAGTAACCCGTAGACTGTTGTCAGGTGGAAAACTGCAATCATGTGTAATAATTGATGTCTTAGCGACCAATGGTTGAGGTTCGCCCCCACATGGTAACGAGTAACATACTCGTGAGTCCAAAAACCATTCTTAACCAGGTCAGTATGGTTAAAGCGCTTGAAGATTGAATGTATGAAGCACTTTGTTGTATGAATGGAGTGTGAATGCACGGCTGTCACCACCTTATGTCGATAGGTGGAAAGAGGTCAGATGACCCGATTCATCAATTATTTGCGTTTCGAGATGTCTGTCTCTCGTCAGTTGCGCGAAGTAGCGCAAGACGCTTTCGATCATAGGCGGATCGCATGTGTTTGAATCGAGATGGACTAGTTGTTAGTCCGTAGATCTTAGTAGTGGAGTAAGTTTATAGAACGTTGAGATTATTCTCCGTCATCCACTCTAATGGAACTGTATGTAAATGATTGCTTCAAGAAAATGAAGACAATTATATGACATCAACTCAGTTCGCCGTAGTGTAATGGTGAGTAAGAAAACTCTCACCTATTTACACCTGATGAGACGAAACAACGTCGAAACAGCACACATGGAGACCATCTGGTCCACGTACCAACATCCTTTCGGTGTGGCCAATGCATAGCGACCAACTGTTGTCAGAAGGTGCCTTAGCAAGCACTATTTGGAGCGCTATTACTTTTGTTAACGCAGAGTAACCCGTAGACTGTTGTCAGGTGGAAAACTGCAATCATGTGTAATAATTGATGTCTTAGCGACCAATGGTTGAGGTTCGCCCCCACATGGTAGCGAGTAACATACTCGTGAGTCCAAAAACCATTCCTAACCAGGTCAGTATGGTTAAAGCGCTTGAAGATTGAATGTATGAAGAACTTTGTTGTATGAATGGAGTGTGAATGCACGGCTGTCACCACCTTATGTCGATAGGTGGAAAGAGGTCAGATGACCCGATTCATCAATTATTTGCGTTTCGAGATGTCTGTCTCTCGTTAGTTGCGCGAAGTAGCGCAAGACGCTTTCGATCATAGGCGGATCGCCTGTGTTTGAATCGAGATGGACTAGTTGTTAGTCCGAAGATCTTAGTAGTGGATTAAGTTTATAGAACGTTGAGATTATTCTCCGTCATCCACTCTAATGGAACTGTATGTAAATGATTGCTTCAAGAAAATGAAGACAATTATATGACATCAACTCAGTTCGCCGTAGTGTAATGGTGAGTAAGAAAACTCTCACCTATTTACACCTGATGAGACGAAACAACGTCGAAACAGCACACATGGAGACCATTTGGTCCACGTACCAACATCCTTTCGGTGTGGCCAATGCATAGCGACCAACTGTTGTCAGAAGGTGCCTTAGCAAGCACTATTTTGGGGCGCTATTACTTTTTTTTAACGCAGATAAACCCCTAACTGTTGTCAGGTGGAAAACTGCAATCATGTGTAAATAATTGATGTCTTAGCGAACCAATGGGTTGAGGTTCGCCCCCACATGGTAGCGAGTAACATACTCGTGAGTCCAAAACCATTCCTAACCAGGTCAGTATGGTTAAAAACGCTTGAAGATTGAATGTATGAAGGGAAATTTGTTGTTGAATGGAGTGTGAATTTCACGGCTGTCACCACCCCGCCGGGGGAAAGGGGGGGG
>JAQJVL010004067.1:0-50125 GCA_035578905.1 Stictocephala bisonia
AAGCCCCGGAAGTATCTTCCCGGAAGTGTCATCCCGGAAGTGAACCGGAAGTGGACCGGAAGTAAACCGGAAGTATGGAAGTATCTTCCCGGAAGTGCCATCCCGGAAGTGGACCGGAAGTGGACCGGAAGTAAACCGGAAGTCCGGAAGTATCTTCCCGGAAGTGTCATCCCGGAAGTGGACCGGAAGTAAACCGGAAGTCCGGAAGTATCTTCCCGGAAGTGCCATCCCGGAAGTGGACCGGAAGTGGACCGGAAGTAAACCGGAAGTCCGGAAGTATCTTCCCGGAAGTGTCATCCCGGAAGTGAACCGGAAGTGGACCGGAAGTAAACTGGAAGTCCGGAAGTATCTTCCCGGAAGTGTCATCCCGGAAGTGAACCGGAAGTGGACCGGAAGTAAACCGGAAGTATGGAAGTATCTTCCCGGAAGTGCCATCCCGGAAGTGGACTGGAAGTGGACCGGAAGTAAACCGGAAGTCCGGAAGTATCTTCCCGGAAGTGTCATCCCGGAAGTGGACCGGAAGTAAACCGGAAGTCCGGAAGTATCTTCCCGGAAGTGCCATCCCGGAAGTGGACCGGAAGTGGACCGGAAGTAAACCGGAAGTCCGGAAGTATCTTCCCGGAAGTGTCATCCCGGAAGTGGACCGGAAGTGGACCGGAAGTAAACCGGAAGTCCGGAAGTATCTTCCCGGAAGTGTCATCCCGGAAGTGAACCGGAAGTGGACTTGGAGTACCTATCTGGCGTGTAGTAGTAGGGTTTTGGCGGTTCAAAGTAGTCCCAATGATGAGATTTAGTCCCGACGATGACCGAGGGTGGGGGTCCAGGTCACGTGACCTTAATGAGTTTTTAATGACCTTAATGAGTTTTTAATGGGGTTTTAATCGATTCTTAATGACCTTAATGAGTTTTTAATGGGGTTTTCTTTTAATTACCCTAATTACGACTAAATACCCACGATGGCGGCCCCGGATCCAAGATGGCGGCCCCGGATCCAAGATGGCGGCTCCCGCCAAAACAGCTACAGGTCTACAGCATACACAAACATATTACGTAGATACTCACCCTGTATGGTCGGTAGAATGTCAGTGCAAAAGCCTCTGAAGGAACGTCTGCATGTACAGACATGAAAAGGTTACGCAACACGACCTTGCATACACACCTGGCGTCTAGACACCCGACCACGTCCGCCTTAGCGGTTAACCTCGAGAAAGGCCACCTGTCGTCTAGACACCGGACCTCGACCGCCTTGGCGGGCAACCTTGCGTGAACACCTGGTGTCTAGACGTCCGACCTTGAGTCAAAGACAGACATGAAAATGTTACGTAACACTCAATGATCGGTAACAGACACGAAATAATGTAACATGTAATGCCAGATAGGTACTCCAAGTCCACTTCCGGTTCACTTCCGGGATGACACTTCCGGGAAGATACTTCCGGACTTCCGGTTTACTTCCGGTTTACTTCCGGTCCACTTCCGGGATGACACTTCCGGGAAGATACTTCCGGACTTCCGGTTTACTTCCGGTCCACTTCCGGTCCACTTCCGGGATGGCACTTCCGGGAAGATACTTCCGGACTTCTGGTTTACTTCCGGTCCACTTCCGGGATGACACTTCCGGGAAGATACTTCCGGACTTCCGGTTTACTTCCGGTCCACTTCCGGTCCACTTCCGGGATGGCACTTCCGGGAAGATACTTCCATACTTCCGGTTTACTTCCGGTCCACTTCCGGTTCACTTCCGGGATGACACTTCCGGGAAGATACTTCCGGACTTCCGGTTTACTTCCGGTCCACTTCCGGTTCACTTCCGGGATGACACTTCCGGGAAGATACTTCCGGACTTCCGGTTTACTTCCGGTCCACTTCCGGTTCACTTCCGGGATGACACTTCCGGACTTCCGCGATGGTACTTCCGGGATGATACTTCCGGACTTCCTAGGTGATATAACACATACAGCCACTGAGTCCAGAGTCCGGTTAGGCGTGTCGGGTGTGGCTCACCTTGCTCAAGGTTGGGTGTGGTCGCCTTTCCCAGCCTTGTCTGGGCGGGTGCGGTCACTTTAGCTGGGTATAAATACGCCTCAATCACAACGGCTGCCAGTGTGCCTTCCCATTGTGGACCATCGAGTATCTACCTGCCTGTACACCGCTCTTCCGCTGCGCAACTTTGAACCTTCAATTTGAGTAAGTACCCAACGTACATAAAACAACTACCTTATAACCACATTTAGTTACTAAAACATTCAATAGTATACCGTATACTCATTAACATATTAACTTCAGATGTAGAACACTAAAAACTCATACCACTTGCTCATAAGCTTGGCATATTATTATTATTACAAGTAAGTTGGTATAGATATCAAACATACCACCCTACTACTCACGATTCCTAAAACCCCTTTAATACATCTACTATGATAGAACTACGTTTAAGTCTAACAAAATGGTTCTAGTAACCAATACAGCAACTTTTATCTGAAAACTGGATTTTGAACCGACTTGCTCCAGTTCCGTCATTTTACACTACTCACAAACATCAATTTTTTAAAAGTTTAAAATAAAAAAAAAGCCTTTGGACATTGGGGTTATTTCGTGTGTGTGCGTGCGTGTGTGCGCGCGCGCGTGTGTGTGTGTGTGTGTGTGTGTGTGTGTGTGTGTGTGTGTGTGTGTGTGTGTGTGTGTGTGTGTGTGTGTGTGTGTGTGTGTGTGTGTGTGTGTGTGTGTGTGTGTGTGTGTGTGTGTGTAATAATATAAAATTAGCTTTATGCACTAGCTACTAAAGCAAGATAAATCAAGCATGCACTAGATAACTAACAATAAAGGAAGAAAGATTAAGCATGCACTACATAACAGTAAAGGAAGGGGGAAGAGTCCTGATAGAGAACACATGTTTCATTAGTAGATACACATAAATAATGACAGAGTGTTGGGTGGGCAGTATTCTCGAGAAGACTCAAACATAAGGTGGTTATTCAACAGATTGTTGGGTGGTTTTCGGGCCTCAGAACAACAATCTGTTGAGGAAAGACAGGGGTGCCTACTGCCGGGTGGTTTGGAGACCTCAGAACGACAGTAAGCAAGGATAAGCCATTTGAGCCGGTTTGGTGTCCGTAAACAAATGACTTAAGGAACGGTAATAGGAGATAGATGTCTGAGTCTACTCTGGATTGGCTGCTATCCCGGGAGCGGACTGGAGTAGGCTGCTGTCCTTGGCCGAGCTGCTTGAAGAGGTCGGAGGCTTGCTAGAGCTATCTGCGGAGGCCGGCTGGAGCTGTGTAGCACCGATGACCTGCTCCGGCAACGGAGCTTGAAGATGTGATGTTTGCTGTCCCTGTGTACAGGCTTGTAGGAGTGGGGAGCGTGTGAACGCGCGAGGCTCCCACCTGAGTTGAATGCCCGGTCAAGATGTCCAGACATCGGTTAAGGATGGCTCGTATTGTTTACACTCTGCATTAACACTGGTTGAGGATGGCTCGTATTGAGTAGTAGGGTTTTGGCGGTTCAAAGTAGTCCCAATGATGAGATTTAGTCCCGACGATGACCGAGGGTGGGGGTCCAGGTCACGTGACCTTAATGAGTTTTTAATGACCTTAATGAGTTTTTAATGACCTTAATGAGTTTTTAATGGGGTTTTAATCGATTTTTAATGACCTTAATGAGTTTTTAATGGGGTTTTAATCGATTTTTAATGGGGTTTTCTTTTAATTACCCTAATTACGACTAAATACCCAAGATGGCGGCCCCGGATCCAAGATGGCGGCCCCGGATCCAAAATGGCGGCTCCCGCCAAAACAGCTACAGGTCTACAGCATACACAAACATATTACGTAGATACTCACCCTGTATGGTCGGTAGAATGTCAGTGCAAAAGCCTCTGAAGGAACGTCTGCATGTACAGACATGAAAAGGTTACGCAACACGACCTTGCATACACACCTGGCGTCTAGACACCCGACCACGTCCGCCTTAGCGGTTAACCTCGAGAAAGGCCACCTGTCGTCTAGACACCGGACCTCGACCGCCTTGGCGGGCAACCTTGCGTGAACACCTGGTGTCTAGACGTCCGACCTTGAGTCAAAGACAGACATGAAAATGTTACGTAACACTCAATGATCGGTAACAGACACGAAATAATGTAACATGTAATGCCAGATAGGTACTCCAAGTCCACTTCCGGTTCACTTCCGGGATGACACTTCCGGGAAGATACTTCCGGACTTCCGGTTTACTTCCGGTTTACTTCCGGTCCACTTCCGGGATGACACTTCCGGGAAGATACTTCCGGACTTCCGGTCCACTTCCGGTCCACTTCCGGGATGGCACTTCCGGGAAGATACTCCCGGACTTCCGGTTTACTTCCGGTCCACTTCCGGTTCACTTCCGGGATGGCACTTCCGGGAAGATACTTCCGGACTTCCGGTTTACTTCCGGTCCACTTCCGGTCCACTTCCGGGATGGCACTTCCGGGAAGATACTTCCGGACTTCCGGTTTACTTCCGGTCCACTTCCGGTTCACTTCCGGGATGACACTTCCGGGAAGATACTTCCGGACTTCCGGTTTACTTCCGGTCCACTTCCGGTTCACTTCCGGGATGACACTTCCGGGAAGATACTTCCGGACTTCCGGTTTACTTCCGGTCCACTTCCGGTTCACTTCCGGGATGACACTTCCGGGAAGATACTTCCGGACTTCCGGTTTACTTCCGGTCCACTTCCGGTTCACTTCCGGGATGACACTTCCGGACTTCCGCGATGGTACTTCCGGGATGATACTTCCGGACTTCCTAGGTGATATAACACATACAGCCACTGAGTCCAGAGTCCGGTTAGGCGTGTCGGGTGTGGCTCACCTTGCTCAAGGTTGGGTGTGGTCGCCTTTCCCAGCCTTGTCTGGGCGGGTGGGGTCACTTTAGCTGGGTATAAATACGCCTCAATCACAACGGCTGCCAGTGTGCCTTCCCATTGTGGACCATCGAGTATCTACCTGCCTGTACACCGCTCTTCCGCTGCGCAACTTTGAACCTTCAATTTGAGCTGGTTAAGTGGCTTGGCTTTGATGGTACTCACAATTCGTGGATAAATAAAAGTGAACTTGTGTGAATTACTCAGTTTGAGCTTAGACATTAAGATGAAAACACCCAAATTGCCTATCGTAAACTTTGACGTATACTGTGGAGGAGATATGAAGGAAAGGAGCAAACACAGTGATCTGCTGCCAAACCATGTTCGATGTATCATGTGCGGACCTTCAAATTCCGGCAAGACTAATGTAATGTTAAACTTGTTGTTTAATCCAAATGGGCTAAAGTTTGAAAATGTCTACGTGTTTTCAAAATCACTCCATCAGCCAAAGTATAAGTTGCTAGAGAAGGTACTACTGACTATACCCGGTATAGGATATTTCCCTTTCACAGACAACGGTGAGGTGATTCATCCAAACGAGGTGATGGAACACTCTGTCATGGTGTTTGATGATGTCGCATGTGAAAAGCAAGACAACATCAGAAACTACTTTACAATGGGACGACACCAGAATGTTGATACTTTTTACCTGTGTCAAACATACAGTAGAATACCCAAACAGCTGATTAGGGACAATGCAAACTTTATTATTGTGTTCAAGCAAGATGACAGAAATCTAAGACACATATACGATGATCATATAAATACGGACATGTCTTATGGGAGATTCAAAGAGTTGTGTGCCACCGCATGGAACAGTGGTAAGAACAAGTTCGTTGTAGTGGACAAAGAACGTAACATCAACGATGGTAGATACCGCGTCGGACTCGACGAGTTTGTCAAAGTTTTACAACATGATGCTGAAGGTTAGTTTTAGTCAACCTCTTGTGACAAGAGAGTACCACCTACCGGTGAATGAGGATCGTAAATCATTGACGTTAGACAGGCTACGTTTTAAAAGGCGAATAGATACGTTGGAAGCAACCATTTTGGGTCCACTTCTTTTGCTGCATATTGCGAAACAGAAAGACTTGAAGACAGAAGAAGAAACAGAAAAACAGGAAAACGGAAAAACAGAAAAACAGGAAAACGGAAAAACAGAAAAACAGGAAAACGGAAAAACGGAAAAACAGAAAAACGGAAAAACAGGAAAACGGAAAAACAGAAAAACAGGAAAACGGAAAAACAGGAAAACGGAAAAACAGGAAAACGGGAAAACAGGAAAACAGGAAAACAGGAAAATAACCTGAGGGGATTCCGTAAGAATATGGATGGGAGCACAAGAGTGCATGAGGTAGCAAGAAGAAGGTCGGTTACAACTATCCACAGCGGGGAGAGACTGTGAAAACTCAATAAATAAGGAAGTGATGTTCGAAATTAGTTATTCGACAAGATGACGTTCAAGGATGAACATCTTATACGTGAAATAAAGATGCTGCAGGATAGTATAAGGCAAAAGTTGCGCGATATTAAAAGCAGTTCAATTCAAACACAACGTTCGTTGGAAGTACAGTACAAACCATTGATTGACCCGCTAAAACAGTTGACGGAGACGGTTGTTGCTGCCAAAGAGATCAAGCAAGAGCCCAAAGAAGAGAATGAAGAGGAAGTGGAGGAGGAGGAGGTTTTTGAGCCTGAGCAGGCATCTGGAAGACCGTCTTTAGCGTCAGAGTTTGACGCATTTATTCGTGCAAACAACATTGGAGACATGTTAAGCACCTACCTTCAGTTTATTCAGACAGACGATAAGGAAGAAGCTGATTTCACGTACGGCATTCACTATGATGGCAACGAGTGGAAAATGGGATCGTATCCGGTTAGCTTTTCCGATAACGATATAATTATAAATGGAGTTGAATACAAGGGAACACCTGGACTGTTTGAGTTGATTTTCAAGAAACATCCGCAGAGTGGATCGTTCAACGACAATGATTTAAAAGTGTACAAGCAAATGTTGGAGGCAACTGGTGTTCACAAGCGTGAAGATGGTAGAGGAATAAAATCCAACAGAGGCTACAAGTACACGAATATTATATCAAATATGTTTCCACCAAAAAATAAGAAGAAACTACCCTTACTACATGCTTCTCCAGCGTCTAGAAAAAGACCAAGTCAACCACTATCACCATTTATCAAGAGAACAAAGTTGGGAGAGGGTTTGCTAATGGAAGTTGAGAAATCCAAAATCGACTACCGGTACTGGGATGATCCTAATGAATTGGTTGATCGTTTGCGTCTGTTGTTAGCATCTAAAGAAGCAGGTAACAGTGGTCACAATAATGAGATTATCGCCATTCTGGAGGAGCTCAAGGAGGCGGATATTATAAAAGACTTTAATAACTTTATTTTGTAACCATTATCGTAATGTCTATCGACAAGTTCGGACGTCAGTTAGTTCAAAAAGGTGCTGCTGCTGCTGTGCCCAAAGGAGCACGAGGTGAAGGATTTAAATTGACTCCTGAAGGAAACTATGATATGCAAAATAGAGTTTTAGCAAATATAGGCGATGCAATAGGTGAAAATGATGCAGTCAGTCTAAAAATTATAGGTGAGCATTGTGTATTATTCGAGGATAAATACATTAATGCTAAAAACAGGTATATAGCAAATGTTCAGAATCCTATTGAAGCAAAAGATGCTGCAACTAAATTGTACGTAGACTCTCTTGTTCCACCTAGATACGGTACCTTTTGGCACTTTGGGAAAAAACGGTTGGTTGAGGTGGCCGACCCAATAGATGATGCAGACGTAGTTACAAAGTACTGGAGTGGGCTGCTTGAAGAGGCACTGATCTAGGAGATGTTGATCTGGCAGTGGAGCTTGAAGAAGTGATACCGTCTTCAAGGTGTGCGCGTATATATAGAGCTCGCGAGAGTGGGGGGTCTCTTCTGATTGGTTGTTTGTAAGTAGGTCAAGGTCATTAATCAATTAAAAATGTTAGGCCCTGAAAAGGTCCGTTTGGGTCCTGAAAAGGACCGTTTGATAGAATGGAAAGAAGGCTTAAGGAAGTAGGGTGTTAGAGGGAGCAAGTCTCCACTCTGATGTCCCCAAGCTGTTGCGAATAATATAGTGTCGCTTATTTAGATGTTCAGGGTTTATCAGTCCGTGAGGTAACTTCAGTTTGTAGCGTTTACCACTACATTCCAAGGCTACTTCGCGATCTGAAATACGCTGAACATAGAAATAGCGTTTCCCGGATTTAAGCCGGTTTATTCGCAGCCACTTGAGGGGAGTTGCCGTTGCTGCAGGAGCCGTTCGCTTCGGCTTGTGTCTCGCACACAATACTCCTCCAAGAGCGCTTGGCTTTCCACATCTCTCACCTTTCTTACCCCCGCGCAGGAACAGGTGCGTGCAAGGAGGTCTTGGAGCTCTGCACGCCTTCTGGCACTCTCTGAAGGCTTTCAGTTTCCTCAAAGGTGGAGTGGGAGGTAGCGGAGACAGAAGAGACAGCGGAGAAAAAAGAGATGCAGTAGCTGGTAGAGGGCGGGCAGTAGTCAAAGGCGAAAGCAGTGGTATTGTGGGAGATGCAGCGGCTGGTAGAGGGCGGGCAGTACTCAAAGGCGAAGGTAGTGGTATTGTAAGAGATGCAGCGGTTGGTAGAGGGCGGGCAGTAGTCGAAGGCGAAGGCAGTGGTATTGTAGCGATGGAGGCAGGAAAAAGTCTCGGTTGAGGCAGACAGATTTTAGTAGGGAAAAGCTGCTTGCGGGATCTTCCCAGCTTTTCTAAGTCTATGTCGGCCGCCTCTAGGGCCTGCTTCAGGATAGACCTCTGTGGACGGCTTCCCAGACGTAGTGGCAGGGTTGGCTTCCTCACGCTGGGGTCCATAGTAGAAGAGGGTGTGGTAGATGCTGGTGCTATGGTAGATGCTGGTAAGCGAATGATTCCTGCAGGCTGCGATCCTAGTTTTCTCTATTCAGTGGGGGGCGTGGCTTTGCTGTGATTGGTTGTTGAGTTTTCTCCAATCGGGAAGGTGTAGGTCTTACATAAATACAGACTTGTATCGTTGAAGGAATCATTGTTGTTCTTAGAGATCACTTTGGTGGGTTGGGTTAAAGACTGTGATGCGGATCCAGAGCTGAGAATATCTACAATTCGTAAGAGAGGAGGTCTCGTAAAATCTTATAAAAAGAAGGTACATGTTTTAGCTATAATTCACTTTCGAAAGTAGGTCAAGGACATAATAAAATTAAAAAAAATATCGAGTTTAATGTTGTTGCAGATCTCCCTTAATATACCTACTTTGATAGAACTATGTTAAAATGTGACAAAATGATCCTAATTAACGAATACGAGATTTTGGTCAGACCTACTGCAATACCGCAAAGTTCCGCTACTCACGATTCCTAAAACCCCTTTAATACATCTACTATGATAGAACTACGTTTAAGTCTAACAAAATGGTTCTAGTAACCAATACAGCAACTTTTATCTGAAAACTGGATTTTGAACCGACTTGCTCCAGTTCCGTCATTTTACACTACTCACAAACATCAATTTTTTAAAAGTTTAAAATAAAAAAAAAGCCTTTGGCCATTGGGGTTATTTCGTGTGTGTGCGTGCGTGTGTGCGTGTGTGTGTGTGTGTGTGTGTGTGTGTGTGTGTGTGTGTGTGTGTGTGTGTGTGTGTGTGTGTGTGTGTGTGTGTGTGTGTGTGTGTGTGTGTGTGTGTGTGTGTGTGTGTGTGTGTGTGTGTGTGTGTAATAATATAAAATTAGCTTTATGCACTAGCTACTAAAGCAAGATAAATCAAGCATGCACTAGATAACTAACAATAAAGGAAGAAAGATTAAGCATGCACTACATAACAGTAAAGGAAGGGGGAAGAGTCCTGATAGAGAACACATGTTTCATTAGTAGATACACATAAATAATGACAGAGTGTTGGGTGGGCAGTATTCTCGAGAAGACTCAAACATAAGGTGGTTATTCAACAGATTGTTGGGTGGTTTTCGGGCCTCAGAACAACAATCTGTTGAGGAAAGACAGGGGTGCCTACTGCCGGGTGGTTTGGAGACCTCAGAACGACAGTAAGCAAGGATAAGCCATTTGAGCCGGTTTGGTGTCCGTAAACAAATGACTTAAGGAACGGTAATAGGAGATAGATGTCTGAGTCTACTCTGGATTGGCTGCTATCCCGGGAGCGGACTGGAGTAGGCTGCTGTCCTTGGCCGAGCTGCTTGAAGAGGTCGGAGGCTTGCTAGAGCTATCTGCGGAGGCCGGCTGGAGCTGTGTAGCACCGATGACCTGCTCCGGCAACGGAGCTTGAAGATGTGATGTTTGCTGTCCCTGTGTACAGGCTTGTAGGAGTGGGGAGCGTGTGAACGCGCGAGGCTCCCACCTGAGTTGAATGCCCGGTCAAGATGTCCAGACATCGGTTAAGGATGGCTCGTATTGTTTACACTCTGCATTAACACTGGTTGAGGATGGCTCGTATTGTTTATGCTCTGCAAACTTTATCTTTGAATAAGATTGTGCTCCTATGTTCAGCTTAAAGTTGTCGTATTGGTTTAGTACTATCATTTTTCCTATATTTAACCATAGTTCTATAACAGTAGGTGTAATAAAGGGTTTCTACAACACCATACGGGAAAAATGTTGTGATTATTTAGGTTTTTGCCTTTTGTTTTCTTACATTACCTATCACTCTTTAGGCTTCTATTTAAAATTGTTGTTTGTGAGTAGTGTAAAAATGAGGGTTTAAGAACAAGTTGAATCAAAAACTCGTGTTAAGATAAAAGTTGAAGTATTTGTTTAGCACTATCATATTGCTATATTTTAACCATCGTTCTATAACAGTAGGTGTAATAAAGGGTTTCTACAACACCGTTCGGGAAAAATGTTGTGATTATTTAGGATTTTGCCTTTTGTTTTCTTACATTACGTATCACTCTTTAGGCTTCTATTTAAAATTGTTGTTTGTGAGTAGTGTAAAAGTGAGGGTTTGAGAACAAGTTGAATCAAAAACCCGTGTTAAGTTAAAAGTTGTAGTATTTGTTTAGCACTATCATATTGCTATATTCTAACCATCGTTCTATAACAGTAGGTGTATTAAAAGGGTTCGGTAACATCGTTAGGAAAAAACTTGGTGAACTTTTTATGTTTTACCTCTTACATTAAGTTTCACACTTTAGCTCTGTATTTACTCGTAGATTTCTGTTTGTGAGTAGTGTAAAAATGAAGGTTTTAAATTAAGTTGGATCGAAATCCCGCGTTAAGACTGATGTTGAAGCATTTATAGTCTATATGACGGGGATTTTAGACTTTAGACAAAATTTACCACGCTAGGAGGATTCATGCAACCCCCCACCACATGATGGTACCCCCACCATGAATTTCCTCTTATATATTACAGTTCGCTGCTTTCTAACATCACATGCACGCCAGCAGTCGAAGCAATCACATTAAATATGAACACAAATATGGAGCTGGTGTTGCTTAACGTCAGGTTGGCAAAATCTTCTTGGAGTTCTGAGGCGCTGGAAAAGTTGAACGCTATGGGTGCAATAGCGCAGAGTATTGAGAGTACTAAGTTTCGAATGAATTGTACTGAATCCAAAGTTACAAAGTACGATCAACATTTCACTCACTGCATGTGGTCGAACCCTGAGGCAACTTTCGGGCCTATTTATTGCATTTGTAGCGATGTGTTACATCGCGAAGACGACTTCCTTAAGTTACTAGACCGCATCGGAGCTGACGAGTGTGGGGAGGAGTTGTACAATGCATTACTTAGGCAGATGATGGGGAGTGAAGAAGTTGCAAGCTCTACAGCGGACTTCAGGGTTGATGTACACAAAGACGACTCAGACAAGGAGAACACATCACCCAGATCTAGAGCCAGCACTAAGTAGTTTGTTACTGTTGGTTTAGTCTGTAAGATGTACATATTGTAAAACATTTGTAATATTTTAAATAAAGTAAAAAAAAAGGCTTCTTGGACAGAACAGTCGTTCTGTCCAAGAAGCCTTTTTCAAAAAACACACAAATGACCTTGACCCACAAATTATCCCTGTGACGTACTAACCTACGTCACCATGACGTCATTGTGACGTCACCGTGACGTCACCGTGACGTCACAAAACTCACCTGTCAAACCATTTGATTTATGTGAGCCAGCACCGGCAAATTACACTACTTGCGTCGGCCAAGAAAATAAAAGTTTCTTACAATATTCTTAATAATTTAACAAAATAATCAAAATAATAATATAATTGTGTGTACTGCGGTATGAACTGTTATTTACAGTTATTACTTATTATTATTGACAGATATACTAACAATTACATAAATCCTTACAGAATATTTTTCCAAGTACGCATTTGCAAACACACACAGCCATATTGAATGACCTAGAACTTACGATGTATCTTCATTCAGAAGCTCTTAAATTATTATTTCTAAATCATTTATTGAATCGAAATCATACTGTGTTTAGCAACGGTGTATTACATTTAAATCCACTTTTTCCAGCGTATGTTTTAAAGAATAAATCTATAAACTATGACACTTTTAAATTTTTGTTTAATCTATTTAAATCAAAGGAATGCTTAAGAAAAACTACTTACTATTCATAATCCATACCATGATTATAATGATTTAATTTTAAAAATATACCCAGCATTAAGCTTTTAGGCAATTGCAATAAACCATTAGTAAACAGGTTCATTTTTTTATCAGGCCAAATATGATCTTGGTAGTAGTTTACAAAAAAATAAAAAATCATTGCTTGTCGTGTGTGATGAGATTAAGCAAATATTTAACCCAATACATAATTTCCAAAATTGATCAATGGAATCGTTTCATGGACGAGTTAGTTATTTAATTTCATGGAACATTTACAGATTAAAATTAAATATTATTTAGTTATATATTTATTTACGTCACTCTTCTACTTTTAATAAAACATAGGTAATAACTCAAGAATAATATAGATAGACTGTTTGAAACTGTAATTATAAAATATTCGTTTTTAGGCACTCAAACGTGGTACCACACAACATTTTTATTTGTTTGCTTTGTATTTTATTACATGCAGAAAAAACAAAGATTACATATACAAAGATACATAGTCTCTTAACGTTATTGGAATGAGTTAAAAAACTTGTCTCAATGTTAATTTATTGATTATTTGAACAGAATGTTTAAACAATGTATTTATATTTTCACAAATAAGGTTGAAAAAAGCCACGACTTCTTAAACATAATACCAAGCCAAATAGTTACATAAAGAATTTCACATATAATTTGAGAAACTTCCTAATATTAATAAATAGATTTTATGATCTAAATTTTGATACTTTCTTTAGGTTTTAATCGTGAAATATGTTAAATAAAAACTTACCACTGGAGAGAAATTATTTTTTTATTCTTATTAGGGTCTTAAAGACCTATCATAAAATGTATTACTCAAATAATTAAAAAAATTAAATAAACTTTTAAGTAATACCAAAAAACTGTAATTGGCTTAATTTGATGTCATTATGTATTATGTAGGCTACTATCTATTATATTTGCATGTAAGTAACTAAACAGGTCAAGGCCTTAACTTATCCTTCATGTAACCGTTAAGGACTAGGTCATATAATCAGATAACGAACATTTCTGCCAACATATTTACGCTGAATTCTCAACAGTGATGTAGATAAATATATACTTAAAAAAGACCTATTTTTAAAAAATAATTAAAACTTGAATTGATAGTTTACATAGGATATGCTAGCCTGTGCGTGAACTTCGTTCGACTGATATACCGGCCGTTAGGCTAGTTGGGCATTAACTTTGAACCCTGCGGCCTTAAACCTTAGCTACTGAGCTACTAAGCGTATTTTTTGTCGTATTTTTTTTGTCAGCTACCATTTTTTAAAAATTTAAATTATGTAAAAGCAGAGTTTTATACTTGGACAAAAAGTTCAAAAATCATTATACTATAAAACAAATTTAAAATAAGTAATAGCAAGTGCTCTCCTATCACATAGCTAAATCCAATACATCAAGCCATTTAAAACCTACCTCACACATTCTATTTATGCTAGCTAATCCCTCCGTAAACAGTACAAGGGGCACTCTAAAACTATGTGATCCATTGTTAGGATGGATTTACCGCAATCACATGACTGATCTACTGTCAAACTCCATTTGTATTTCCAGTAGTTACATCTGCCCGCTCCAGTTTGGAACCGATTCAACAATGTCCACTCCTTACGTGGGAGGTTCATCCCACCTACAGGTATTGACGGATCGATAATAAGAAACTGATTTCGTCCATCAAAACTGTTCCACGGTACGTCCCAGCTAGTATTCAGCGAGAAATTTGATCAGTGAAACTGAAAAGTTGTACGTAGAGGTGCGTTTCGAGATTTAGGGCGACCATTCTGTTCGATTTTTTTGTTGTGTAGAGTAAAATTGTTTCACAAACAACAAATAAGCCATAATAACAATAACTTCCCATTTACGAGTATAAACAGTTTGAATATAAATAAACCCGCACCTTCACTCAAATGTAGAGTAATTAAATTTAGAATTAACTATTCATTATTATTCATCTCTAAGACGCTGATCGTAAAGATTTGGGCGAATATGAGGCGTGAATGCGTGTGATGAGTGTAAATAAATGAGTGTTTTATATATTTTTTCATGAGAGAAAAATATATTTTTTCTTTTATAAAGATTTGTTGATATGTTTAAATCATACACATTGCAAGTGAGCGTCACACAACACAAATTTAATAAAATATTAGTACAAAATGCACAAATAGTATGTATATTGCTTCTTTTTCTGGTCTGAAGATGGTAATCGTGGTTTGCCGAAATGTATTACCATGTACTGTGTTCATATTATGTAACATTAGGATTAAACTTTAATGTGGTGAACAATAAAACGAATAATTAATGTAATATTATTATTATTCATTATTCATCTCTAAGACGCCGATCGTAGAGATATGGGCGAATATGAGGCATGAATGAGTGTAGATGAACGAGTGTAGTCATTGTTACTATCTGATTTCGA
This sequence comes from Stictocephala bisonia, assembly GCA_035578905.1. Lineage (NCBI taxonomy): Eukaryota > Metazoa > Arthropoda > Insecta > Hemiptera > Membracidae > Stictocephala > Stictocephala bisonia. The sequence goes on from JAQJVL010004067.1 coordinate 14,977, forward strand.
CTTAGCTCAGAAAGAACTATTCATTAATAGCCCAACAGCCAAGGCAACTATGGGACCTACAGCTTTACGTGGAATCCGAACCACGTAGTGTTGGTCTGACTGACAAGTTCAACACTTAGTTCTCTTCTCTACACAACACCCAAACTTTGACTATCACAACACGGACACTCCAGACTTCTCTAGTAGTTTTCACGTCGATGGCAACCATTGAGTGGACGCCGTGCATGCAATTAAGAGGGCCGAGCATGGAACCTGTCGCCTACAATCTCCCTAACACTTTGTCCCCAAGTAGCTGGGTTACAGCACTGCGCCACCAGTGCCGAACTTTAATAACTTGATATCGGTAGCCAGCACAATAAACTGCTACGTGCAGACAAATATAAATTAGCTTTTCAAACATTATCTCATTATATACTATTTGTGTATGAAATGACCGTCGGCTACCATTAACTATTTTGTTATTACAAATACTTAGCAGTTTGGGGTCTGACTGTCGTAGTAATTTGAGATAAATGTGTATTACTTCAATACAAGAATTTTATCTACCACATGGCATTCCTACAGCTGGTTCCTGTAAAAAAAATTAACACATACATTTTCACAGTCATACAGCAATATGACTTGTAATTTTTTGTTAGCTGTAAATTTTATCGTTTTATAAATATGTTAATGCATATAACCAACTAGTACTAAATACTTTATATACAGGGGAAAACATGAGAGGTATTTAAAAGTATAAAAATTAAATTGCTTATGTATTTGGTTCATATTTTTAAAACCACATACATTCTTTTGGCTTAGTTTTGTTCCTTGTTTTAGTAATAAACAATGTTACAGAACAATATTTAATAATATTTTACTACAGAAACTGGCATTCGTAAAAATGTCATCATTGTAACACGTCGATAATACTCGATAATGGTTTTTTAACATGCATCTTTTCTTAACTTTAAGAATAACTATCCAGTGTAGAAGCTCATTTTAATGGTAAGTTTAAATGTTGTAAATTGAAATAAAATTGCACATTTGTTCATTAAAAAATAAAAGGAATTAACTTGATTCTATATGAAACTTTCTCAAAACATCAAATGAAAACCATTTAAATATGTTTATTTTTTGAGAACAAATCTAAGAATTAAAAAAATGTATAAATTATATAACTTTACAGTAAAATTATATTTCAAAATAATTGACGACTTTAAAAATATATCACTATAAAAATATAGCAAACATACATATTTAATGTGTCAAAATTATATTTAAAAAACTCAAATAAAAGGGTTATTTTAGTTATGATATAAATCACCTTATCAATCTTTTTCGTTTGTAAGTTAGTCTACCTTCTTAGAACTTAGGCTTAAGCGGCTGGTGTCATAACTAGAAAGTTTTCCGTTGACAACCACGTGAAGATACTATCTACAACATGTACAAGATAACCAGACGTTTCGCCCATAATGTAATGTGGCATCCTAAGTGGTTTCTCTGAGACCGTTGAGGATGCCCCATCACAGTATGGGTTAAACGTCTGTTTATCTTGTAAATATTGTAGAAAGTGCCTTTACGTGGTTGTCACCGGAAAATGTAGTTTCTAATTAGACTAACCTTGTTTTGCCGAATGATGATGTGGATCACTACTTTCGATAGAGCTTCCAGAATCACTTTGAGCATTCTGATTATAGATACAGTGATTATATTCATTTAGAGTATAAATCACTAAAACCGTCAATTTTAACAAATTAGTCGTAAAACCAAACTATAAAACCCACCCAAACAATGTTCATGTATGAGAGGGTGGCCATGTACGTATGGAGGTATTAATACGTACCCATATCAATATCATCGTACGTATATGGGTGGGTCAATTCGATTGTATGTTTATGGTTGACTGGGTGTTACACCCATAGACTACATGGTCCATGTGCCGTGAAGAAGGAACGTTTGGGCGATAAAGTGATTTTCAACATAGTACACAATTTAGTTTCAGTCAAAAATTTAAATTATTTTCCCCAGTGATACCACATTGTTTATTTGATTATTTTTTTAAAATTTTATTCATTTAAACACCAGTGGCACTCCATATTGATTATTCTAACGTTGTTAATGGAAAACGGTCCAAACCTATTATATTATGTATTCATAAATATACAAATATTTCATTTTAAACATCCTTCCTAGATAAAAGGATCCACCGTAAACACCCTATTTAGTAAGGAAAACATTTGTGGAAGTTGCTAGTATAAAAAGTACCCTAAGGGTTGACACTTTCTCAATACATTGTAGTAAGATATCTTTTGTAATTTTTGACCCACCCACCCATACACGTACTGTGGTATTGACCCACCCGCCCACTCATACACGTACGGTGGTATTGACCCACCCGCCCACCCATACACGTACTGTGGTATTGATCCACCCGCCCACCCGTACACGTACTGTAGTATTGACCTACCCGCCCACCCATACACGTACTGTGGTATTGGATGATTGGAGCGGCCGTAGATAAGGGGCTAAGGCGCTGGCTTGCCACGCTGCCGGTCCGGGTTCAATTCCCGATGTGACCTCTAATAGATTTTGCCCTGCCGCTCCCGTGGTTCGGAAGTCACGTAAAGCCGTTGGTCTCCAGGTTGAGTGTTAGAGAGGGCTACTTAGCCCTAACTTCGCCTGGTAAAATAAGACAATCTTTAACTTTTTAATCTTTTTGTATGCAACATAACACAAATAAAACATGCTCAATGGTTGCCATCGACTTGGAAACTGCTAGAGAAGTCTGGTGTGTCCATGTTGGATGGAAGTCAATGCTCGGATGTTGTTTAGAGAAGAGAACTGAGTGCCAGGCCTGTCAGTTAGCTGAAATTCCATCCAACACTACGTGGTTCGTATTCCACGTAAAGCTGTAGGTCCCATAGTTTCCCTAGTTATTGGGCTATTAACAATTAGCCCTTTCTGAGCTAAGTCGAATTCAGTTAGTAACAATGACTACACTCGTTCATTCACACTCATTTACCCCTCATATTCGCCCATGTCTCTACGACCGGCGTTTTAGCAATGAATTATTATAATAATAATGAATATATTTTCTCCAGTATCTTATTTCCATGATGATTCCTAGCGAAATGTTTGTGATTTTATTTTCAGGATTTCATTTAGGATTTTAGGACTTCTTCACTTAAAAGAAAACTAAAGTAGTAAATGATAAAATAATACTTATATGTTAAATATTTGCACGAACAAACATAAGAATAAAGAAAGTTATACAATAGAACATGTAAGTATGCAATACACTTGTTTCACCCACTATGGAGTGTCAACCTTGTGTACTGACCCGCCCTCCCAACCATACTCGTACTGTGGTACTGACCCACCCGCACACCCATACACGTACTGTGGTAATGACCCACCTGGCCAACCATACATGTACAGTGCTACTGACCCACCCACCTAACCATACACGTACAGTGCTACTGACCATACACGTACTATGGTACTCGCACAAATATTCATTATTCATCTCCCAGACGCCGATCGTAGAGATAAGGGCGAATATGAGGCATGAATGAGTGTGATGAGTGTAGATGAACGAGTGTAGTCATTGTTACTATATGAGTTCGACTTAGCTCAGAAAGGACTATTTATTAATAGCCCAATAGCCAGGGCAACTATGGGACCTACAGCTTTATGTGGAATCCGAACCACGTAATGTTGGTCTGATTTTCAGCTAACTGACAAATTTGACACTTAGTTCTCTTCTCTACACAACACCCGAACCTTGACTACCATTCAACACGGACACTCCAGACTTCTCTAGTAGTGTCCACGCCAATAGCAACCGGTCATTATGTTGGTATTAAGAGAACCGAGCATGAAACCTATCGCCTACAATCTCCCAAACACTTTGTCCCCAAGTAGCTGAGTTACAGCACTGTGCCAACAGTGCCAATGACCATCTCGCCCAAAGAGTTATAGTGGTTTTGATTTTATTTAGTCATAATCTTTTCTCTGATTAACCTTTGATCTACAAATTTAAGGTATTTTCAGTGGCGCCTGTTGGAACTAGAGAATAACGTTCACTTACACTACTTTTATGTATCCATCCTACAACACCACTAGTAAGTAGTATGTTCCTACAAAAACAAAACTCGACATTGTTACAAAACTTACAATACCTAAGGAGCCACTAGCTCAGACTAGCTTCTTAAAATAGTTGGTCAAATTCGTTGAGGGTTTCATAGAGACATAGTTTGTTAAGAAATAAAATATATATTAAAATTAAAAACATAAAACCAACACATATATATTATTTTCCATAAATTATATTTATATGCTTTCTGGGAGGAAAGCATAATAATCTTTTTTCAAAGTCTTTAGTAAGACTTTCGATATAGATCAAAAGCACATTTTAAAGCCCTTGTTATCATCCCTAGTCCATCAAAGTAGAATGTTATAATAATAGCTTACTAAAGTAAAACAGTGCTTGCAATGACAATTTATTACAATATTTTAAGTGTTAAGGTATCGTGCCAACTTCCCCTAAGTTTATGTTGTTTATAAGAGAGCGTATATTTTTTTGAAATAACTGTTTATTACGGTTTACGAGACTCTTCTCTAAATACACCATGAGTGTTAGGGTAAGGTAATTGTAAATTAATTAATTTTTTCAGAGTTACGTGAATAATGCTTACTAAAACTTTTTTAATGTTATAAATATCTTTATAATGTTTGACTCAAAGACAAAACAACAGAAAGATTACCGTTTGGTTTTTACTCGCATAAAAACAAGTGTAAAACCTTCTTTAAAAATCGTTATTCATTTTCGACCTCAAATCTACATAATAATTTTAAAATCAGTCGCTACAATTAATTCAACGCTAAAAAATATTATACCCTAGTAATTAGAAACTAACCTGTTATATGAATCTACATGACAAATTTAAGATTGTAAAATATTTCGAGTCTAAGCTGGTTTTAAAAAACAAAATATATAGAACGTGACTTCTTTTATTCAAACAAAAAGTAAAAAGAAAATTGATGACAGTTACATGGTATTGACTTAGTAGTACTTTAAAAGCAGTTCAATATTTTGAAATTGTTTAGTTAGTCATTTTTTAAATTGTTTCAAATTTGTTGGAACCGTTTAAAAGTTTTACATTCATTGTCAAGCCCATTTACATGATTATTTACAAATGTGGCGTATACAATCTTAAACTTGATATTACTTTTCTCCGTTATCTAAATTTCTAGATCATTGACTTTTATTATTAACTAGTCGACAGCCCTTTCTTCGCTATGGGGTTATTCTCTGCACTTGCTTATCCTTCCCCGTGGTTCCCTCTAAACCATCACATAAATATAAAAGCTCAACCTACTGCCGTTCTAGACAACACAGTTTGATGGTCTAGAAAATCTTATAAGTCTTTAGAGAAATTTAAACTGTGTTATCTCAATATCGTAAATTTCTCAAATAGATTTTTCACATAATTTTATAAAATACAAATATGTAGAAAAAGTGCAATTCATTGTAAACTCCTAACGCATTAATAGAATAAATGTTAAAGATACAACATAAACATATTTATTTATTTACAAAACAGTTATTATATATATTTTACTAAAATCAACCCAATGGAATTGGTGACCGTCAGAGCGACCCCGTCCTTGCACGCAGCCTACCTACCCGGTTACTGGTGGTGGTTTGGAAGTCACCATTCGATGGGTTACTTTAATTACCTTATAAAGAAATACATGACCAACTTCATTTATTGATCCAACTGATTATTTTTTAGATATGTCGTTTGGCCTTACTTGTGGTAAAACCACTGGTATACATGACTTGTGAGTAAAACATAAACAAAAATAAGAAAGTTTAAATGCCAAAATACGTACATTTATAAAATGACTAAACAGTTTTTATTAAATCATGGCTTTATACGTATAAAAAACGTAAATAAAGAAACAAATACAGTTTTAAGGGTATAGTTCCCAAAGGAAATGCAGTCGTAATATTCAATGGACACTTATTTTTGTACAGTCCTGCATCCATGTTAGAGCGGTAATTTGCATAAACACGTAATGTCGCCTGTCTGACCATCCATTGCCATGATTAACGACGCTGAGTTCATGTTTTCAGAAGGTCCTTTACAATACCATAACACCACCCTCTACTTTTTATCCCCCAGTACCCAGCCTACAGTTATAAAAATTGGGGAGAACTTAAAACAGCTTCGCTTAGTCGGGAAAAGGCAGCCGACAACCTGCTTTAGAAACAATTACCCTCCATTGCCTGTTAATTAAAAGCGAGCACAATCGACTAATTTCCTCTTATAACCTTTACGGGTCCTCACTTGTGATAAAATAGCAGTTAAGTGTCTGTAGAGCTGAAAATAACTAAGTTAATTGAAGTTCGAAAAGTTGGAAATCTAATTTTGAGGTTATAGTGTTCCTGAAAAAGTATAATTGTATTTATACTGGATCTTATTTAGGGTTTTAAATTATTTGTTGGATTTTGATTTTTCTCTGCAAAAAAGTCTAATGGCAGAAGATTTTAAACAGATAATTGAAAAAAATGTGCAAGCTAGCAAACCAGAGCCGGGTTGAGTGCTATAAGGCGTTAAAACATTGAGCCTGAGGTAGAAATGAAGCAGACTTGATATCTGGCTTTGTACCGGCATTTTGTACCGTTTAAAATAACATTTTAAAACTAAACAAAACAATAATGTTAAAGAATGAGTTGATGTATTTACTAGAGGTATTACATAATTTCAATTACATCTTAGCAACCAAAATAATAAATATTAATATTTCATACACATTTTGAGAATATAAATATTGGTTATTTTTCAAGAAGACTTATTGGCACCTGTTGGCGAGAGTTGAAAGGCGCTTAATAAATCACGCAGATGTCAAATACATCTGGATGAAGTATTGGAAATATATCCAAACTCACTCTTCTGAGGTATTTGAATACAGCACCCTTTTCTCTAAAAGCTTAAACTGCTTATTCGTATAAAAAAATAAGAATTAAGTGTTACATTTATTTAAATTAAAATGTTGCTATACAAATAATCAATCTGAAATTATATTTGTTAGAAATTGTATATTCACCTCTTACTCATATGCTTAAATCGCTAACAAAGAGGTATGGCTATTCAAATTTTGACATTACCATTTTTATCTGTTTCTATTAGTATTGGTAAATAAATTTAACGTCTTCAATTGTTATGATAAATTCAAGGATAATATTGTAGAATAATGAATTAATAAGTTTAAAAAGTAACTATAAAGAAACACGTAAATGTAAAATATCAATAACTAGCTATCAAGAAATATTAAATCAACCAAATTAAAAATAATACGTCTAGAATATTTAAAAAGTCTTAGAGTACAGCAAGATATACTAGAGGTTGAGGAAATAGTATTGTATCAGATTAGTTCTAAGATTCATGTATTTATAATGAATAAGTATTAATTATACTTCCATTACAATAATTAAATTTAAAGTGTATTTTGAAATTGAGTAAAATAATACTTTCACGCACCCTAAACACTTGCAATAGTTCTGGTCCTCCACCAGGTCAATAAGTCTAAATCTGACAGCCTTCCAGTTTAAAAATCTTAGACACTGACCTGAAACCGAATAAAATATTATCAATTGGTCATCGAGCCTAAGAGCACACTATCTTAAATGTAATAACTGGTCAATTTATACTTTTTTACCTTCAGTGATTCGAGCAACCTAGTTCCAATTGACCTACCTATGAAGCGTCAATGTCACAATAACGGTCATAGCAAATAACTCAACCCTAGATCCTAAATGGCTCTCAAACAGCATACCATGTATCACAGGCAAAGACCGCATGTTCTGTACTGTTGATAGTACCCAGGCAGTACAGACAAAATAGGAACTTAGTGCTTTCCCCATTTTATGAAGGTAGTGGTGAAAGTAACCGTGACTCCACACAAAATATGAGTCATATAGTAACCTACTTCCCTATACATCCTCTCTATCAAGATAGCCTTAAAGTCAAAAAGATTCTCTATTATCTCCTTCATCTAACCCGCTAATCAGAGGAAGTGAGAGTTCAACATTTTCCTACCAGCTTTTTGACTCAATATTGAGATTTCCTACACGAGTAGGGATGATTGTCTAAAACAAATGAGCTTCTTAGTATGAGGAACAATCTTCATCTTGACCACCATGACTAGGCGCTTAAGCTGAGCGTTTAGCTAAAATCAGAGCAGCAATGTCATCAGCATAGCCAACAAGGAGGGTCTTTACAAATCATTCTTTCTATTAACATTGTATATCGTTAAAAAATTTTTATATCAGAAGTGGTAACATTGGAACTTTTAAATTAGTTTATAGTGCTAGACGTAACTTTCAGAATACCTTTCGATTACCTAAAGTCAATACATCTTCATTTAGACAGTCTTTTAGTTATCTTGGTCCAAAGTACTTTAACAAATTGCCTCTTGAAATCAAATTATGTAACTTATTTAATAGTTTTTATAAATCTTTAAAAATATGGTTATTCTCGTTAGAAGATACTAATTTCCTAAACAGTGTTTTATCTTAGTAACTTGTTGTTTTAAATTTAATAAATAACTTAATTATTTAAAAAAAAAACACATTTTTGTTGTTGTTTGTTTAGAATATAACTTATGTCACTTCATATATTTTTACATAGTAATTAGTATTGAAAAGAAAGCTTTTTTGTTCATTTTTATGAATAGTATTTTTATAAATTGTAATGTTTAATTGTGGCATTATATTTAGTTAAGGCGCCACAGATGACGGCAGTTAAAGTGATGTACTGGACTATGTTTTTTATATTTCATATAATTAGTTGCACTGTCACAATACTATTAAACGTGGCAGTGTAATTCCGAGTTGTTGTTTTGTTGTTTTTACATTTGTATTATTACGGAATAAATCATTTTTCTCATTATTCTCAATTTAATAACTAAATATTAACATTTTCCTTAGATATTAAAATATACTAATGCTACAGAAACAAAATTCATTGATCATAGTGAATTGAGAAATTCAATTAGGAGTTTCATAGTAAATTTAACAACCAGTGTTATTTAAACCACTTAGTAACAAAATGTAAAAAGAAACGTTTTTACATGGTTCCTTTTGCTGATTAAGAAAATAAAAAGTATATTTTACGACATTTGCTCGTTACAAATTCTTTATTCTAAATAAAATAAAGGAAAGTAGTTTTTACTTTAGATTTGTTTTAATTTTTTTATGTTGGCAACAAAATAAGCAGTAAGTGATACTGAATTGATCTATTAATATATAATTCACTGATATCACTTTCAGTTGAAGGAAAATTATTGGGATTTTAAATATATCCTACACTCAAAAAGCTATCAATCTAAATCAGGAATACTCTCTACGTGGCCCTTAACAAAATTGTTTGCGGCTCTTGAAATTTTTGTGTACTGCAATGATATATTAAAAAAACAACCGCTTTCTTATTTTTATAAGAAAAAAATGTTTGGATTAGTTTGTCTTTGTTATAATGCACTATATACTAAATTAATAGCAGAGAGAAAGACGAAATGCAAGCTAGAAAACAAACGAAAAACTGTATGTATATGTACTTGCGGCCCTTAGATTATTTTGAGAAAAGTAATAAGGCCCTTCATGAAATCCTAGTGAGGAACCCTAGGAATAAACGGGACTTACACATTACCTGCAAAATAACTAAATTTTCATAGTGTATTATAGTAATGGTTCATTTTTCACTGAAATGGCCTTCATTGCAGATATTAAAGTTAAAATCTACATGGATAGTTAGGGCTTAGTATTATTTACGTTTTAAATATATTTTTTATTCAATGAATAATATATTATGGAATTATTTTAACATGATATATGTTAGAATCAGTTTATATTCAACATTCAAAATTCCACTATTCAATAAATGAAAACCCTATCTTTCATCATTTATACAAGTATATATTTTGTATAACAATAGTGTTGCAGTCATATTTATATAAGTAATACTGTTTAGCTGCCAAGTATGGACCTTCGTAACTACTTAATTAGTCCAGTGATCCAAACTTGGTTATTAGTTTCAAGATCGATCCATTTACGTTTACACTATCGGTTAAGTTATTATAGAACATCGTGAATAAACGTTTATTTCCCCCATAAAAATAGAATCAAGATATATATTGTTTTAAAAATTTTCTATATTCTTATGCTAGCCATTTGTTATATTTAGCTGAATAACATAAGTAGCATTCAAGAATCACATGGGTAGCATCCGTGATCAACAAGGATAGCAAATGTGATCAACATGGACAGTATCTGTGATCAACAAGGATATCATCTGTGATCAACATGGGTAGCATCCGTGATCAACTTAGGTAGCATCCCTGATCAACTTGGGTATCTTAGGTGATCAACACGAGTTGCATCCGTGATAAATATGGGTAGGATACGTGATCAACATGGTCAGCATCTTTGATCAACGTGGACAGTATCTGTGATCAAATTTAGTAGCATCCGTGATCAATATGGATAGCATCTATGATCAACGCGGGTAGCATCCGTCCTTAACATGGACAGTATCTGTGATCAAATTAGGTAGCATCCGTTATGAAATAATGAAATATGAAATAAAAGATAACTAAGTTTTATCTTAGTTTGGAATTCGAACCTTGGACCATGCCCCTTACATTCTGAAGTTCTGACCCCTGAACTGCCACTGGCAGTTGGTAGGTACATTTCTAAGAAAAAATTAAATACACCAAAATTAAAAATAATACCTACCATCTGTCATATTGCCTACTTTAACTTAAAACAAAACTTTAATTTTAAATTCTTCGTTAGACATTTTGTTTCACTGTAAAACTGCCAAGTGATGAGTTGTGAATGCTACTTCATAGATATATAAGTACATATCACGTATATAAGAGCAAATAATAAAATGAGAGTCGTACAATTATATTTATAAGTTTCAAATATTTAAATGATGATGATAGAATGGTGAAGTTTTTAGAGCCAAATCCATCCCTATCACACAAAAAGCTGAGTGCCGCACAGATTGGTACTGGATTAAACTTGTCGGCCAAGATTAACTTTACTTTTGTGCCAAAACAATGTAACAATGTTCGTTGAAGTAACCCTCTTGAATTATTTTATCAGAATACTTTCTTTTAAATGTATTTTTTAAATCATAATCTAAATCATTTACATTCATTTATGAAACATATCAAATTAGTACAAATAAATATTGTATATTTTATGCTTAAACGGTCGATGTCTATACCAGAATCTTTATTTTTCTATAACTACTAAATAAAGGTGCAATCTACAATATTTAAATGATAACCAGCCGTTTTGTTATGTGTTAAATAGTGTAGATATTGTAGGTTGTAGTGAGGATATATAATATTAATAGCTATATATTATTGATTATTTTAATCAAAATGTTTTTAGAAGTTTAGTTGTGGGTTTGTTTTCTAGAGTAGTAATAAATGATTAAATATTTAAAATATAAAATTCTTATAAATAAACTCTTTTTGACGTAGGGTAAGACAGTTTAATAGTAGTTATTTAAATACGGCAACTAAGACAATTAAAAAAAATATAAAATTATTGATTATTCATGAATATTTAAAAACAAAGTCTCCATAAATAAACGATATATTTATTAAGAATACCCAAAATACAAAACAAACAGTAATAATAAATAAATATAAAAAACAATTTACAACTTTAACTAAATAATGAAATTGAATGATATTTCAACTCTCAAATTAAAATATTAAAGAATTTTATACAATAATTTTTGATAAAAGAGAACATAATATCATAACAATTGTTATGTATCTATTTATAATATTCTAAATATTTATTTATTAGCTATAGAATATTCTGAAAAAAGTCTTATATATAATTAATACGTAAAATTAATTAAAGAAATTATTTAGTTCTATCAGTAATAATTGTGCATAAACAAAATATGGCAAATACTTCATCATTATCCTATTTTAATAGTGGAGTTCTATGATCAAAACAGTAATAACAAATATTACAACAAACATTAAAAAAAACAAAATTAAGATTTACCACGTCCTTCCAAAACAAACTACAACCCAATCCAGAAGGCTTAGATAATAGCTTACTCTGTCATTTTATATTTACTCTAACTTTGATTGGTGATTATGAAACCTTTCGATATAAAATAATAGAATGGTTTTTCATAACCAAAATATTTTAGTTTTTATCAACCAAAAATATTTTCTTTTTACAATATTTTTACCTGAAAACTAAGAAAAGCTATTGACTCTATCTTTAATAAAACTATTTCTGTAAAATATGTAACATATTTTATATGTCCATATCGGGTCCATGGCATACCATTAAAATATACTAAGGATTTCTCCTACGTCAAACTAATTAGGTATATAAATTGCTATTTAAAAGGATATATGTTTTTATTTAAACATATATCATTTTTATTTTTTACCCATCAGTCTATCCCAGAATGTTATACAATCAAGATATCATCAATATCCTAGATTTACAACTAATGAATATTTCGAACTTTTATAAAATATTGCTTCATTTTCAAAAATTTCCCAAACATTTTATACTTTTATAGTTCATTAAAAATTAAAATAATAACACTAAACTTAAAAAATACAATTTTGAATTCGGATAGAAACTATTTAAGAAGTAAAATATCGTAGTTTTAGAATTTTTCACTGTAAAGGAATTAGAAGAGAAATTACTGTAAGAAGAGAAGTACGTAAGTAACTTTGAAAAAAATAAATTTCACTTTTTTTACTCTCCTAAACCAATCTCATAATTTGTATCACTCACTGACTAACTCACTTATTGACATACGATTTTACCAGCTTCGAGTGCCATAAGTTTTTAAATTTTGACTGAGTTAGATAACAATGCTGATCCTACACAAATTCAAATATTTTGATGTTCCCCGTAAATCGTGCAAATTTTATAAATACATTTTAATTTGTTGCCATAAGAATTGTACAGGCTCTTTCAAAATATGGTTTCATACTAGCACTCGTATAAATAGAGGAAATAATTTCCAAATACTCTTATCTGACACGGGTATGTACACTAAGAAATGGTCAAATTAATAATGCCAACTTATTGAATTTTGCTTGAAAACAATACTTGCCCCTAAGGTTACACTTGCCCCTAATAATAACGGAAGCAGGTAGGAAGGGTTTCTCCTACTTTGATCCCTCTGCCTCTCTCTTTAAATCCAAAAATGACAAGCTATTTACAAAGAATATAAAAGAACTTATATTTTAAATAGTTTGTAAATATTAGTAAATAGGTTTAGGCTAATTGACTTAAGTTATTTTGAAAAGCAATGTTATTTTACAAATCACTCTAAAAAATACATTATTTATTTATTTACTTCGTATGAGCTTTTATATGAAAACAATCACTTTTATTTAATTCATAAAGTAATCCTGACTTGATGTTTTCCAGTATTAAATATTTTTTTACAAAAGCTTGACAACTTTTAAAACATTTTTATATCACCTAAAGTAATTACAGAAGCATAAATAAATCTTATAGGAATATTTTTTTTATTTATACTTGTAGTAGCACTAAAGTGGAAAGTTTGCACATCGAAGTGTGTTTTTACATTTTAATGTTTAATATTATGTTTTATGACTGGATAACTGAAGGACTAATTTTACAAAAGATAAGATTTATTAAACATTAATAAGATTAAGATTTAAAAAAAACTACATTCTTATTAAAACTGTTTTATTTATAAAAGTGACCAATTGTGTGAAGTATTTAATTTAAATTATTTTGGCTAAAATAAAATATAGACTGACTCAGTTTTGTTCTAAGAACCTGATATCATATATTTATAGCAACCATAAAATGCTCCATTATCATAGACTAAACCACAATAATCACGAGGAAAAGTACACTCCTAAATGAAATTTCATGGTAGCTTGTTTGAAATTGCAAGTGGTTCTTTTGTGTTCTCTGAACCCTTGACTAAATAAACACAACAATAGCACTCTTAAAGGGCAAGAATAGACAGTGATAAAAAAGGTACACTGACCTTTTCAGAAGCACTACTTTAACCTGATTCCAAATAAATTATATCCTATTATTTATTTGTGGATAAAACATAAATATATTTAATAGATAATTTAAGGTAGAAATAAACACTAAGATGTATAAGTATGGCTTATTATCCTTTTTCGACAAACATGAAGTGACAGGTGTAGTAGCTTTGTCAGTACGTATTTAGATGTTGTACATCAGTATATCAAATTAGGTTGTAAATAATTGTGGTAAATTTAATTTTAAATACGTTACTTCTTTTGTATTTAATTTACCTGAAAAAGTTTTCTACATATTATTTTTATCACTATAAGTCACATAAAACTATATAAGTTAACAAGTAATCAAGAATACGGCTCCAGAGTTTATGTCAGTTCTTTGTTACATAATATTTCTTACATATAACATATTCCAATATTACGTCATTATTACTCCTTAGTTAATAATATTCAGGTGGTAAATTCTGAATGCCATTAAGGCTAATTACGACACTTATTTAGTCCTAAATAATTGTCCACCAATGATGAACGTTCTCACTTTTTTAATAAAATATTGTATTTCGTTCGAAGTATAACTTCACGTTGTTTAATTCAAGTTTTTCTTTGGGCCTAGTTAAAAGTTGGAGTCGATCTTTCTGATACATAGACAATTTTCAAAGTAGTATTGGCTGGCAGCTAGGCATACGTCATATTAGATGTTTCACGATATTAGTTACTTTCATATTATTTATAGAAATATATATTAGTTGAACATATCTAATATTAGGTATTACTAATATTTGTTTCCATACCACACCGATTTAGTAGGGTCAGCAATATGATATGTATTGAGATACTCCGTGCAAGCACATAACAAACCATATACAGGGTGTTCAGTAAAACTGTTTCAATAATTTGGGATGTTATTGAACACAGAAAAATGACCAAAAAACTTCATGTAAAGGTATGTCCTAAAATCTTTAGTTTTCCGTCTATCTGTCTTTATGCGTTTTTACATAAAAATTCATAACTTTCAATTCACTGAAGGTACAATTGTGAAACTCCATGATTGTATTACCCTCCTAACTGAAATATCTAAAAACTGACTAATTTTACAAACAAAATGCTAGAATAATGGTTTGTAGCAAATCTGATTATAATAATCACAGTATTTGTTTCAACAAAAACGAATAAAAAAACAGCTGAGTTCCAAAACGTAAAACAATGTTTTACAACACTAACCAAAGACTAGTGTGGTTTTAAATGTGTGTGTACTTTTAAGAGCTGATTTCATGTCAGTCTGCTATTTCATATGACCAGCTGTTTATTTATGCTATTAATATCAGGTATGGTTTCTATTCTAAATCAGAAGTTCTTACTGAAACCAGTCGGTCTGTGTTACATTTTCTTTGGAGTAAAACCTTCCTGTCTCTGTAAGTCGTTTATGGACCTTTGTAAAAGTTTATGACAAGGTATAACACGATTTGTAAAACGTTCCTGATACAGTCTTCTAGCTGGAGTACTACTACAATGAGTCATGCCATACATCAAATGTATGTCTGCCATTTCTGAGTTGGTAAAGTTGTACGTTTCGTTATCTGCCATTAGTTGTTAATAAAAGGAAACTATGAAAATAATAAAAAAGAACTATGTCATGAGAAATAAATTACAAACACTAGCTAATTAAACTATCCATACAATAAAAAACATAAACACTCACAAAAAACGTGTACATGAGAGTGTTCTTTTTGTTAATAATGAAGATTGCCAAAAATGAACTCCAAACTTAATATTAATAGCATAAATAAACAGCTGTTCGTATGAAATAGCAGATTGACATGAAATCAGCTGTTCAAAGTATACACATATTTAAAACCACACTATCCTTTGGTTAATGCTGTTAAACATTGTTTTACGTTTTGCAGTATAACTCAGCTGTTTATCCGTTTTTGTTGAAACAAACTCTGTGAATATTATAATAAGATTTACTTAAAAAAATTATCCTTGCATTTTTTTTGTAAAATTAGTCAGCTTTTAGATATATCGGTTAGAAAAACTAAACGTCCACTATTTTGAAATGAGTGGAAATTTATTATTAATATATGTTTTTTAAATAGAACTACTATAGAGTAGTATAATAATGAAGTTTCATAATTGTACCTTCAGTGAATTGAAAGTTAAGAATTTTTATGTAAAAAACGCATAAGGCAGATCCACGGAAAACTAAAGATGTTAGGACATATGATGATTTTTCTCATTTCTATTTGTACAATAACATGCCAAACTATCGAAACAATTTTACTGAATACCCAATAGAATATCTCAATCGCTTTAAAAATCTGTTTGATCATTTAAAGTAAATAGTCTTATATCTAAATTTTATTTTAGATATTAAAAGTTCTATATTTCAGAACTCTAGCAAAATAATTAAGGGAAAAGTAATGTGAAGTCAAAAAAGTAAGCTGAAAATACTTTTATTTTCAGACCAAAAAGTAAGAAATTTATGTATGTTCCAGAATGTTTTATCGTGTGTAAGATAACAGTGTTTATGATAAGTTTTTTTTTCAATATTAATTTAAATTGCTCATTGCCTTTTTCCACACTACCTGTTTATAACAATTTCTCTAATACCTACCGATATGAATCGAAACTTATGGTGACTCTATATTTGGTTCACATAAAGTATTATAATTGTTGATTACTCGTGTTCAATATTCATAGTTCGATATTTTTTTAAGAATTTACTTATCAGAAGAATTATTATAACATATGCCACTAAACAAATGTATCAACAAAAATAATATTCATAATTCTTTAGTAAAAGGGAATTATTGCAGAAAGTATCTGAAGCATTGTTTTGTCACTAGATTTTTGGGGAGGAGGTCCAATCCATAATATGCTTTTGGCCAAATATCTAGTGGGTTAAAAATTTCAACAACTTATTTATATTTTCATTACAACATAACTTCTTAAATATACATTTAACATAATTAATGTTCATAATTAAGTAGTAATAATACTCCAATAGATGAGAAAAACACAGGGATTTATATTATAAAAAAAGGAACATGGAACAAATAAAATCAGTACTTTTTGAACGCAAAGAAACTTAACGATTGATTGGATTGGCAGGCGAAGGTGCCTTGAACATATATGAATTTATATTTGAATTAAATAATTTATGGTTGGAGTATTTTATTATTACTACACCAAAAATGTTAAATACAGAGATAATCACCAAGATATTTTTAGGTAAAATTGGACAGAGGTTTTATAAAGACACATGTGCATAGGTTTTATAAAGGCATTAGGTTTGGTCAAAGACATTTGAAAGAACTGCTTTTACAAACATTGCAAGTAAATTGGCTTATGATGGACGTTTCTGTTGTGGCAAAGGCAAACGAATGTAGCTTTTGTCAAATCAATCGAAAATTTGGTTTAAAATGTCCTTTTCATGAAATGTTTTTAATTTGTTGTATTTAGAGTGAAACACGTGGCAGTATTATATTTACTATAAATAAATTGTGTTTAGTCACTAGTTATTTGTTTTGACTTATCGACGTAAGTATATTGTAAATATACCAAGCTTATAAAAATAGTATTAATTAGAATTCATTATTCATTTTGCACTGTATCTGATTTGGAATATCAAAAGTTAATTGTTAGGATTAAATAATGGTTTATTTAACTTTTTCAATTATTTAGTTTTTATCAATTTACAGTATTTAAAAATCTGTACTTTATCTTTTTCTTCACTTAATTTTGATAGCCTTTTATTTATTTTTAAATTTTTTCTCAAACATATAAACATAAGTGCCGTATTTATTGTACGACTTTTAACCATTCACAAAAAAATAATATTACAACAAATAATTTTAAAGTAAATGTCGTTAAAAAAAACAACAAGAAGATTTGTTATAAAAAATTAGTAATTGGTTTTTTACCACAAAGTACAAAAAAAGAGTCTCTAAGAGAATGATAAAAACATTATATATTTTATTAAATTGTCTGTAATCATTATCTTCGGTATCACTTTAGTGCCTAGACAAAACACATACACTTTCTTGTTTTTGTGATTCACTATATCATATAAATATTAAAAAAACATAATATAAAAAGTACAAATGTAAATTTTACATAAATATTGTTTCAAATGCTTAATCATGAAAAATAATTATTATGTGTGTAACTGATATTTAATAATAATTATTAATAGGCCTTTTTGTGAAAATCTAGAACCAACGTTTGGTTGTCTTTCTGAGTAGTCCTTAATACAAAAAGTACGTTTATCACTAGGATACATAAAAATAATCGTTTTTACATTACTCCATTTTTTTTTTTTTTTTTTTTTGTGAAGGGAGTGGGTTTTCCTAAGTTTTAAGTTAACGAATGCTTTGTTTCTTAAAGATTTGATGTCAAAACCATTAGACTTTTATCACGTTATAGCATATTTAGAAACTCTTATAGTTGATAAAGATATGTAGCATACAATTCAATCAAAGATGCAATTAAAGGGCCCTACACACGTCCCGATTTGTTGGCCTAACTTGGTCGGCCCTTACGGTCGGGACGTGCGTAGCAAGGTTGGATCATGATTTCTGTTGGACCCTACATAAGGATGGTCAGGTCGACCGCCGACCCTCCTACTCCCTACCCCGATAAGTTCGTACGTATGTAGGTAGCGCTGTCAGCCCGACTTTCCCGGCCAAATCATTCAGTTTGACTTTGGAAGCGATTGATGCACTACTCTCTCTTACAATGTCTTGTACTAACGAAACAGGAAAAGTTGTGATAATAGAGTTCATTGAATGTCTTGTACTAACCAAACAGAAAAAGTTGTGATAATAGAGTTAATTGAATGTCTTGTACTAACCAAACAGGAAAAGTTGTGATAATAGAGTTATTTAAATTGTGGAGGAATTCCGGTGTTTGTGGGATCTAGAAGATAAAAATTACTCTAACCGGGACCGGAGAAATTAGTGCTATAAGGCATTATAAGATATTTATTAAAAAAGGATTTCTGAGTCTACACTGTGTATAGTTAAACATAAACTGTATATTATGGAAAACACTTGTTCTAAACTAGTCCCCATGATTCAGTAGGCCCTTGTGGTCAGAGCGTGTGTAGGGAAATCTCCGACACGACACCTAGGGCCGACTTGTCGGGTAGGGCAGTCGTGTCGGCCCGTGTGTAGTCCACTTAAGGAATGTCATATTCATAAAAAATAATGAGTGAATCCTCACGGCTTTAAGAGTAGGACATTTCAAAACAAATACTTACTTGAATGTAATGGAATTCAGTAACTCATTTAACCTCAATTCCAATTGTATTCATCATTTAGACCTTAAACTTCTGTCAAATTAATTACTTGGAAATACACCGGTTAAAATCGGACACATTTGTCGCCTCTGACATTTTAATAAAATCTGTCTTAATCACTATTAAAACTTAAATTATTAAAACAACTAAATTACAAGAAAACATGTTTTAAGAAAATTGGTATGTCAATAAAATCCCTGGCTCACTCACTCACTCATCCATCACTAATTCTCCAACTTCTTATGTAGGTAGAGATCTGACATTTTTTACAATGTTTCTTTAGATCCTAAGTAGGACAAAAAAAGTAATTTCATCTTGATAAAATATTCCTAAGAAGTATAAACCGTCCCGAAAAGATTGTTCCATAAGGATAGCATTAGGTTAATAAGAGGTTGTCATGGATTTCTCACGTAGACAGTGTTTGTTCAAGAGTCTCTTCTGGAATTTTCGCATTGCGAAGACTTTCAAAATACTGTCCAACCCAAATTTTAGTAACGGCCTACTACGGCATGATCTTTCCCCATCTTTCCTATGGCATCGCCCTTTGGGGTGGATACTCAAAGAAGGATTTTTTGAGAGTATTCCGGCTGCAAAAAAGAGCAGTTCGTTTGATACTCAAGCTAAAGCAGAGAGAGCCGTGTAAGCCTGGTTTCATCGAAATGGGGCTGTTAACCCTATCCTGCCTCTACATATTAGAAGCAGCAATGTGTTGTCTATCCAAATGCAGCCTTACACGGGGCAGTGACATACATTCCCACAACACCAGAGGCAGGGATAACATTCGCACTGGGCAACACAGAGCGAATATTCATGAACGCCTACCCTCACAGTCAGGGGCCGTGTTTGTTAATGGACTCCCAGCCGAAATTAAACATGCTCCTACTGCGCAGGTCTGCAAGGCTAGGTTAAAGCCTAGAAACCTTGTGTCTCGAGCTTACTACTCTGTGGGTGAATATCTTTCCAGTCGTTAGAGGCGAGCTTACTCTTGGCCCAGAGAATGATTCAGCTGTGTGAAGGGAGGGAAGATCATGATAGGTTAATTGCATAAATGAGTGGGTGAATGAGGTATACAACCTGTATGTCCGAAAGAGGTATGAATGTGTTTTGCATGTCACAATGTTAGAGATTGTAAATAATTGACTCATTGTATGTAACATTGTTGTTATCGATGCAATAAAGATATATAATTATTATTAAATTAATAACATCTGTTTTTTTAAATAAATAAACAAGTTTATTTTGTTTTTAGACAGTAAACTATTGACTCATTTTTAATACTATACTATGAATTTAATCTTCAGCTGTTAAACAAAACAAATGAAATGAACTCGTTGGAAATAGGCTTTGTAATACCTTTGGGCGTTTATACTAATTAATAAGTGTCAAAGGAAGTAGTTTGAGTGATATACTGTAAATAAATTTAAGAACGTTTTACAGTTACTATTACTGTAGCCAAAAGTCACATGCCGAGGCCAAGGCTGAGGTGTATCGAGCGCAGCGAGCGTCAGGGTTGGTACGCGTAGTGTGCAGGGGTGTCTCCTAGTATCATGAGAATTAGAAAACCTGAGACAATATTAGTTAAAGGTTTCGATGACAATTAAAATAGGGACTGCGAGAAAGATGAGTACAGGGAACGAAACACTAAGAAGGGGAAAATAAACTTGTGATACACTATTAGAGTTACTGTGTATTATTTCTATATAACTTGCATAGCTAATTACGTTAATAATTATACATAGTTTACGCAATATATATTTAATAAACCTGGTTATAATTGTAGTATTTATCACGGAATTTATTTCAATTTTCCAAAGTTGGTAGTTAACATTTTTGCGAGTAATTTTAAATGACAATTAATCATTTGTTGTCTAGCATTGCCTTTGATCTATAAATATTTTAATTTATGTTTCCTGTAGAAAATAACAGGAATGTTTGATATTAGGCTAATATTAAAATTAGTATACGTAAAAGCTATATCTTAGTAAAATAAAGTTAAGTTATTTACTACGTGGGCATGTCGAACCACTAGTCTGGTAATGTGTTACTTACCAATACACTGTGTTTAGAGGTTTACGAACATCAACATAAAATAATGAGAAAATTTAGTAACATATTGCAATAAAATACTATAAATAAGATATTCTTTAAGATAACATCGTTTTATTTTTACATTTTACATAGGTAGATCAATAAGTCACATGGTAAACCATGTTTATTACTCACAGCCATCGTTATTTTAATAATTAAATTTTTATGTTTAAGTTTAATGCATTTACAACCTAACTTAACATAAGGTATCCTATAATTTGCCTTATTTCTTTATTTAAATTCATAAGTTAAACTTCATAAAATGAGTTATATAATTTAAAATTGATCTTTAAACAACTATTCTAGTCTGTATATTTTATCAATGTATTAATATTTTTATATCATTAATAAAAATAAGCAGTACAACATTGAAAACAGATAAATTAAAATACTTAGAAATAATGTTTACATTAAAGATAATGTTGTTATTTACAAGCATTACGGAAAACAAGAAATCTGTTTGTGTACACAAAAAAATGTGTACATAAAAATAAAATTTAAAAAAAATTGCCTTTTTATATTATTTATATTGACTATTCTATAATATAGGCATACTGGGATCTAAGTGGATAAATTTACAAGATTTGTTTATGAACTTATTATGAATGCCGTGTACTAATAAATGAAATGCTGCTTCTAACGATTTCCATGGGGGTGGGTCGTCTGGAAAATAAACACATCGAAATATTCTAAGTTGCTGAATTATTTAAGATGTTTTTTTTATTTTTCAGTTGAGATTTAGAGATTCTCGTACAAATTTATACCTTTATAGTCATAGTATTATTTTTTAGGACGTATAGTACTTGTAGGTACCTATTACCAGAAAGTGAAATATTACACTCCAAATGTTTACTGTATAGAAATAAGATATTATTGTAATTGATATAAATATAACTTCGTGAACTTACTCAGATCAGAGGTATTTACAAAGAAAACCTTATTTTCCTCAAGTCTAAAGATGGTAATCATAGCTCACTTTGATAATAGATGTTTTTTTTACTGTTTTAATATTGACGTGCATGAAATTTGCCTATTTTGTACTATACCCTGAATTATTTTTACCTTCACGACTTTTTGTAAGGAAAAGTAACTATTATAAAGTTTAATTTCAATGAAAACATTAGACCGAACTGAAACTTAATTTTAAGAATGTCTGTTATAATTAATTATATTATATTACTAGACCATAGTAAAACAATAATTATTTTGCTAATTCAGATTTTTTTATTTTTAAATAACGATAAGTTTTATCTTAAAGTTTTAACTTTATGGCGTATATATTAAAAATATATAAAATTCTAACCCAATGCGCAATATGATAACGTTTAAAATACCACCTCATACTGGACTATTGGTCAATAAACAACGAAAAAAATATAGATTCGGAAAATAACAGTGTCCTTATGGGATTAAAACCAACAAGGCCAACTGGTCTTTAATTTTTTACTAACAAGGAGAGGTGTAAAGTGGTATTGACCTCCACACTTACAGTGGTATTTACTAACATAAGAACATATTTATAAAACGCGCTTACCATAGGATGAACCTAAATAGGCGATATCAATGCGTTCAGGAAAGTCCGGTCTTCCATAAATTACATCAGGTCGGGACTTCCACCCCCTTCCTTCATATATTTCACCTTCATAACCCACTATGAAGCTAAAATCAAATGAAAAAAAAAAACAATTTATTAGACATACACAAAATAAACAATACAGCCAAAAATCTAAATACTCTAATAAACCATTTCAAAGAATATTTGTAAATAAACTAATAAATAGTTTATTTGAGTATTGTTAACAACATTTTCAGGCAACAATATGATACATCTAAGATCATCACATATACAATATTAAACGTAATAAGTTTAATGCATTTATGTACAGTCCCGTAAACATTGTTTTAAATATATACAAGTAATATAAATATATCAAGTGCAGTAAAACAATCTTTCATTTTTTTAATTTATTTTCTTTATTCCTGATAACATTTAAATAGAATTCTGGTTTCATAAAAAAATAAAAATTTAAGTAAGGAAATAATTTCGAGAACTATAATTCAAGAAGGTCTAAAAAGTAACCTATAATCACTATGCCACTTTTATTATTACATGTTCTTTTTACACTGATATATGTTAATCAAATTATATTTTTTTATTTTATTTGATCGTACTATTATATTTCTTATGTTAGTTATAATTTATTTATTTTCAACTCTATAGCAGCCAATCTGTTTGTACTTTTATTTGTGATACATGTTATGTTTGTGAGCAAACATCTATTATTATATATTTAAACAATCCGTCTTTACATTATATTGTTTAAATATATTTAAACAATCCATCTTTACATTATAAATCTAAGGAATTAATTTTAAAAACAGGATATACACTATCCCGAATGTACTGTTCCTAAAATATATTCATAATTACAGTTCGTAGGTACACAAATAATTGTCAGACTTAATAAGTTATCTTACTTGTATAGTATATCCACATATCCCTCTGTAAACATATGGTTCCACTGCAAGGTGCGACACAGCTTCATGGACCCTTCATGGGTCTCTGGGAGGATTGTCCCTGTGTGGATAAACCGTACGACGGCTGGAAGAGCTGAGAACGTCTTCTGTCCTTTGGGAGGCAAAGCACCCCAGTCACCCCGGTTGATGTAAACAACGTGAGGTTCATAAGGAACGTCGTCCGAGAAAGATAAGTTGTTTTGATCTGGATGTAATAGGCCCTTTAACTCATAATTGTAATAATATTACATTATTTCACCTATATAAATACAATCTAGATTATTTTGGGTAACCAGAAATTTAATAATTATTAATGTAATAAGCTAAATTTATTATTATAGTACTTAAATATTCATTAGATATTTTATCTGTATTGGTTGACATATTATTGAGAAATGTGTGGTCTTATATAGTGTAATTCAGATAAAACTGATTAAAAGCGTAAGTTTAGAATTTTATTGTACTATCTGATATCCTGATGAGAAAAATTTAATATGGTTTTCATATGTTTAAATATTCCAAGAGTTATATGCGGTTTGAAAAGATCAGATCATAAAAGAGAGTGTTTTTCTTTATAGTTTTTCAAAAGAAATAAACTTGAGTATAATGAAAATATGAAATTTACAGCCTTTATTATAACTATACTGTTTGGAATTATTAGAAAAGTTTTCAGTTTTATGTACATTAGGCTCATATATAAGTTTCTTAAGTTACTCATATATGTAGCCCGTTAAATCCAAACTGCTTTTGAAGTAGTTATTACTTCTGGAATGATGTGCACTTAGGATAAGGAATGTCTTTTACAGATATTTATACTCTTTAAAGCTCCGAGTGTGGAATTATATGAGCTGTAGACAAAAATTGCAAATCAACTGTACAAAACTTACAAAATTTGATTAATACGATTTACAATTTTATGTTTTATATCCAATAATTTAACATACTAACTATAGATTTGATAATATTTCCAAGTATTTGAATGCTATCCAAAATACCACAAACTACATGTCAAAAGTGTCATCAAAAGTGAAAAAACTCAAGCTTTGATGACAAGACATTTTGATGGTCACCTACTACCCTGTTTTCCCATAAAAATTTGACTCACGATTAAACATCTTATTATTTTTTTGGTTTTAATTTCTAAATCCTAAGCACCCAATTACCATAAGATTCTACAAATTAAACTATGCTTAAATGTCTTTAGTAATAAAACGTACGAGTACTAGAGGATGGATAATAATATTGCGGAAAAACTAACCAAAAACATAGTTTTCCTCTTAACCCAAATGTAGGAAATAATTTGGTTTAACCCTCTTAACCTGGGTCGAAATAAGAAACAAAATGATATTAGAAGTAAATTAAAAAATGTTTTGTGATCTCTCGTCTGTATGTATATTTTTATTGTTATATTTTAAGTGGTCACCATAACGACATAATGATTAAATGCATGTCTCTTCGTTATTTATTAATGTACTCACGCTCAACACCACTGAACGTGTATGGGTGGGTGGGTAGGTGGTTCAATATCACTCTGTGTGTATCGGTGGGTGGTTCAATACCACTCTATGTGTATGCTAGGGTGGGTAGGTGGATCAATACCACTCTATGTGTATGGGTGAGTGGGTGGGTGGTTCAATACCACTCTATGTGTATGCTAGGGTGGGTAGGTGGATCAATACCACTATGTGTATGCTAGGGTGGGTAGGTGGTTCAATACCACTCTATGTGTATGGGTGAGAGGGTGGGTGGTTCAATACCACTCTATGTGTATGTTAGGTTGGGTAGGTGGATCAATACCACTCTATGTGTAGGGGTGGGTGGGTGGTTCAATACCACTCTGTATGTGTGTGGGTATACGAGTATATCAAATGTATAACCTAATTTTCACTTGGGGAACTCTATTCTTAAGTTAGGATACATAGATAAGGGACACTATGTAGTTAGTTGTAATGGATAACATTTTGTTCAGTTAACTTACCAGGACCAAGACGTGATTCAGGGTCATTCAGGCCTTTGTCGGGTTGGTCAGGTACATCCAAGTTCTCAAGAAGCCCAGTCCACCGTTCCTCAAACATTTCGAATTTTAGAACTCTGTCTTTTTAGTCCCGATCACTCGTGTTGAAGAACGCCATTTCAATGATAGATAAATAAACTGACTGGGCCTGGTAGCCAGGCGAAACGGGAGCTCGTTCACTCTTATCACTTAACAGCTGGGTTATCAATTAAAGGAATGCGTTTCAAATGTATTTACAGTTTCTATTTATATTGATATAACATGAACATAAATAATGTAGCTATCAGTATTAAACTTTAAGAACAATACAGACTAATTGATATATAATAAAACTGGTATTTTACAGATTGTTTTATTTATTAATCAACCTATTACGGGTTGTAATTGTAATAAATTGTACATTAATTGTAAGATTTATGATTACTTTTTAATACATTTAAGATACACACGATAAATGGTATTTTATCATCACTAAATATATATATGACTATACATTAATATTTCCAACGGAGAAACAATTATTTGATGGTTTAAAAACGAATACCTATATTTTTTCCATAATAATTAAAATGTCACTAAAAAGTTTGACTCTGAGCTCTATTTTCAGGAGTTGATAACATTCTTTTTAAACTTTTTAAAGGTTAGATTCTACTTAACCAACTAACAAAAAGTGTATTTTCGGATAATACTGCTCATACTACATACATTATATGTAATATTAGTTAACATAAGGGAAATCCTGGTAAGACCAGTGTAGATGTTAAGACAAGCCACAGTAGGTATTTGACTAAATTTGTCCACTTTCTTTAGTAAAAGTCTTATGATTAAAGAGGAACGGATTATAAATTATTTTCAACTTATAAATGTATGGTTGATATATTGTCGGCACTAGTGGCGCAGTGCTGTAACCCAGCTAC
This sequence comes from Stictocephala bisonia, assembly GCA_035578905.1. Lineage (NCBI taxonomy): Eukaryota > Metazoa > Arthropoda > Insecta > Hemiptera > Membracidae > Stictocephala > Stictocephala bisonia. Next base: position 41,897 of record JAQJVL010004067.1, read on the forward strand.
TTGGGGACAAAGTGTTTGGGAGATTGTAGGCGATAGGTTCTATGCTCGGTTCTCCGCATGGACAGACCGACACGGCGTCCGCTCAATGGTTGTCATCAATATAGACACTACTATAAAAGTCTGGAGTGTCCGTGTTGAATGGTAGTCAAGGTTCGGTGTTGTGTAGAGAAGAGAACTAAGTGTCAAACTTGTCAGTTAGCTGAAAATCAGACCAACACTACGTGGTTCGGATTCCACGTAATCTTTAGGTCCCATAGTTGCCTTGGCTATTGGGCTATTAATAAATAGTCCTTTCTGAGCTAAGTCGAACTCAGATAGTAACAATGACTACACTCGTTCATCTACACTCATCACACTCATTCACGATACATATTCGCCCATATCTCTACGATCGGCGTTTTGGGATGAATAATGAATAATAATAATATTACATTAATTATTCTTTTTATTGTTCACTACATTAAAGTTTCATCCTAATGTTACATAATATGAGCACAGTACATGGTAATACATTTCGGTAAACCACGATTACCATCTTCAGACCAGAAAAAGAAGCAATCTACATACTATTTGTGCATTTTATACTAATATTGTATTATATTTGTGTTGTGTGACGCAATGTGTATGATCTAAACATTTAAAAAAAATGTTTTTAAAAGAAAAAATAAAGAACAGAAATATAAGTTATTGGACCATAAGACTTTTTAAAAATATACTGAATATTATTTCTATAATTACTAACATTTATTTACTAGTAAAATTAGGACGGTTAAACTGAAACAAATTAAAGAAAGACACATAAATATATAAATACAAATAATGTAAACAGGTTTATTTTATTACTTTTGTCTACTTTTCATTTACATACAATGCTTTGTGGTTATAAAAGTGAGGTTAGTGAACACTTAAACAATCAATGTTTTTGAATATGTTCTAAATGTTCTGAATCATTTACAATGTTTTTTTTTAAACTAATTAAACATTTAAAATATAGATTGATAATAATCATGAAGGAACATCACTATAAACCCTCGATTTTTTAATCTATTCGACAAATCCAGCCAAACTATAACATATGGATAAATAATATTCGTTTATTATTCGATTTTGGTTCCTAGATTGAAACTCAGGATATATTTTAATATCATACTTTGGGGCTAATAAATTGAAATATAACCGTTAAAATGATAATCTATAGTGTGCAGTAAGCTGTCTAGTACGAGTTTTGTGGTGTTAAAAGGTAAAATAGTAAGTAAAAAATACCACATCCCAAATAATAAGGTTCACAAGCAATTAATTAAAAATAGTTGGGATGGGTTTTATTGAGGACAACTTCTCACACAAACAACTTTATGTTGCTTGCTCCAGAGTATATTTAGAAAATTAAATTGCAATAAAGTTAAATAAAAAACAGAAAAAACGGATAAATAAAATATTGTTCTTATAATATTTGTTTAAGGTTTTTAAATATTTGGTTTCGTTATCGTAAATTTAAAGTAATTATTAAGTATTGTCATTAGCTTACTGACTTATCAGATATAGTTATAGAAATAGTGAAGAGTAAGAGTGAGGCAAGTAAAAGATATATTTGACTAAATCTGTATTTCCTAAACTGAAAATATCGAACTTTATTTATATTTAAACTGTATAAAGGAAAGTCGGCATTCGTTTTTAACAATGACTACACTCACTAATTGTTTTTTTCAGTAATTTATTCATCGCGCTCATTTTAATGTTCAAAAGTAAAATAATCAATACAAAATACAACATCGAAAAAAAATTAGCCTCAAGAACATTCAATTAAAAACTGTCGTGATGGTTTTTATTGAGGAAGTAAATCCATAATCATCCATATCTTGTCCATTTAAGAATATACAAAGAAATACATTTATTTCCAGGTATTTATACAGTAATATATCTGTCAAGAGATTTTCCTTCGTGTTAGTTATCCGTCCCATACACAATATTGTGGAACATGGCCCGAGGAATATCCTCCATCAACACGGTCAAGGTACGTAAGTCCTCTGTAAACAGCCCCATTAATGTAGCCCTCTCACAACATTCTAAAGCTTTCCACTGAACTGCGTTTCATAATGAGTTCCTACCCTAAACACTCCAAACGATTTTCTCGGGTAATTTAAGTTTAAAAGGCTTATTATTGCTTCATGTATATAAACTCTGTATTACAAATACCTTTTTGTCGAATACTTAATGATTATAAACATATTTAATATCGAGAAACGAAAATGTGTGAATTGTTGGTAATAATATTTTATGAAATTTATGTATAAAAATGTATTTTGATTACTTTATGATAAATCAAATAAATAGTTGTGTTATTGGGCCGGAAAATAATTTTATACGTGTTATATTTACCGCATATATGGGTTTCAGCAGCAGAGGGTCATCGTTCCACTACTGAGTTGCCTTACTTCATGAGCGTGTCTAACTTCCGGTTTTAAGTCAACAGTTTCCTCAACAGTATTTAGTTTAGAATAGTAACAGTAATATTATTTAAATAATTCTAGAATATTTCATTGAATTTGCTATATTTTACAACAATGAAGACAAAAAAATTCCACTTCTCTCCAAGAAGATACAATAGTAATCCTCTAAAACGAAATACCATAAACTCGACACCCGATAAATGACAATTAATAGCTGACTTAGTACAACTCTACCTGAGTTTGTATCATGTGTATTTCGACTTAAAGGAATATAAAATGCCTTAGATTTTATCCCAAATACATTGAACGAACATTGTGTTAATGGAAACAATAAGGATTATCTGCAGCAGCTATTTTATTCCTATCGTGACTAAATTAATAAAAAAATACACTAAGTGTTCAGTGTGTTTAGATGTTTTTCAATTGTTTTATATTCGAGATTTTTTTCCTATTAAATAAGAAACCTATTATATCTGTGTAAATATGCAACTTATTTTGAAACATGTGCTATATACTAAATCAATTTAATAATGACTTTTGCTGGATAATTCTACAGACCCCAACATTTATAACACTTAAACACAACTATTTTGGTTCCACAAAGTTCGAATTAGCAGAAACATTTGATACAAGATTGTGGTATGTTACAAATAATTGGCTGTATTAATGAGTTTATGTGTTTATGAATAATGTTTATGCTTTTTATCAGTTGTAGTAATATTTACTTATCAAATAGAATCAATCAAATAGAGCAATTTACGTTATGCTACACTGTGGTAGAGGGGTTTTACAATTCTCCCTCCAAAAATGTTAAAAATTATACATTTTCATAAAGAATAATTGCTGAAATAATTGTACACAAATTATAAAAATGGTTAAAAAAGGATAGTAGAGAATTGAGCATATTTATATTGAGCAAAGTTTTTTACTTTGTACAATAACGTATTTGGCCAAAAGTTTCTGAACGCAAAACAAATTTTAAACATTTTATTGCAAGTAAATACTATATGGAATACAACTTTCAAAATACAAACTGTCACGATAAAATCCTGGATAAGTAAAATAGAATCCCAACTAATTGACATACAAGTAAACAATAATGGATTAGTTTGATCAAAAAGCGTCTTTAAAGTTGTTACAGAATGTGGTAGACAACTTCAGGGGCCAGTGACCAAGGGATATTTCTATATCGCATAGCCGGGTGCTAGAATGGAATTGTTGTGACGCTTATCTTTCATTCTAATATTTTCTAAAGAGAACAAATTATAACTCAACATAAAATTATTGTAACTCTGGTTCAAGTCAAAATTAATAGAATAATGTGATTGAGATAATATGATTACATTGACAAATATAGGTGGCATATTTTTCATTGTTAGTTCCTTATTAAAAACTCAATTGAATGTCACACAACAGTAACTTATTACAATACAAGTACAAAAGTTAACAAATACTATTATGATCAACTTACTCAGACCAGAGGAACTTGCATCATATATGTTTGTATACTGATGAATACTTATTTACAATGGACAAGCAATGTACTCAGTATCTTACTTAATTAATTTCTAAAATTATAATATTTTTCAACCGATTATACTGTCATCTCAATGGAAAATGTAACTAGGTGTAGTATGCTTATCCCAGAATTTTGTAGAGAAAAAAAAACTTTCCTGGATTTTCAAATCTTATTTAGCACACAAAAGACTATTTTCGATTTAGGAAACCAATTAATTTGCTTAATGCAAATCAAAAACACCTGTAGGTACAAAAGTATAACATGTTTTATTGCAATAAAGATTTAATTTTGTCTTTCATTGCTAAACAGGTCCACATTTCAGTAATCGCTCTATCAGGGTAGATGAAATCTTTTCAGTTGAAAATCGTGGCACGCTTATAATGAGAATAATTTACTTTATAATACAAAATTGAATAAAATATTTATTTTCAAACAATGTATTGTATTTATTATCAAAATTTCAATATTTAAAATCTTTCGTAGATTTCACAGTTGATTTTTATATACCTTCTATTCGCACATACTACCTCGATTGTAAATTTACCATCTGTTCTATATTTATATTTTTTACATACAAAATAATGGGGAAAAATAAATATATTTGGCCTGTGTATAACTATTTTACTTTATTACTACTCATAGTACAGGAACTGTGATAATAATTTAAATGATTTTATTAAAATATAATTTGTACATAATTTTAAATTTAGTTTTTATGAAACTCATTATTTAGAAATAGCAAATAGGTACTTGTTGTTCAATAAATACGAACAACAATGCTTTCTTTCATTTACGTGAAATATACGAAAAATAAGTAATGTATTAACAGAGTTACATGTTGAATTTGCAGCTTACATTGTTTTTTGTGCTTTATAAGTATCACTAAATTAAACAAAATTGTTCAAAGTATTTGTGAAAAGTCCAATTATGATGGTAGCATTCATCCAACCTACTGATATTGACGGATCGATAATAAGAAACTGATTTCGTCCATCAAAACTGTTCCACGGTACGTCCCAGCTAGTATTCAGCGAGAAATTTGATCAGTGAAACTGAAAAGTTGTACGTAGAGGTGCGTTTCGAGATTTAGGGCGACCATTCTGTTCGATTTTTTTGTTGTGTAGAGTAAAATTGTTTCACAAACAACAAATAAGCCATAATAACAATAACTTCCCATTTACGAGTATAAACAGTTTGAATATAAATAAACCCGCACCTTCACTCAAATGTAGAGTAATTAAATTTAGAATTAACTATTCATTATTATTCATCTCTAAGACGCCGATTGTAGAAATATGGGCGAATATGAGGCGTGAATGAGTCTGATGAGTGTAAATGAATGAGTGTAGTCATTGTTACTATCTAAGTTCGACTTATCCCAGAAAGGACTATTTAATAATAGCCCAATAGCCAGGGAAACTATGGGACCTACAGCTTTACATGGAATCCGAACCACGTAGTGTTGGTGTCAGCTAACTGACAAGTTTGACATTTAGTTCTCTTCTCTACACAACACCCTAACTTTGACTACCACAACACGGACACTCCAGACTTCTCTAGTAGTTTCCACGTCGATGGCAACCATTGAGTGGACACCGTGCATGGAATTAAGAGGGCCGAGCATGGAACATGTCGCCTACAATCTCCCTAACACTTTGTCCCCAAGTAGCTGGGTTACAGCACTGTGCCACCAGTGCCGAATTTTAATAACTTGATATCGGTAGCCAGCACAATAAACTGCTACGTGCAGACAAATATAAATTAGCTTTTCAAATATTATCTCATTATATACTATGTGTGTACGAAATGACCGTCGGCTACCATTAACTATTTTGTTATTACAAATACTTAGCAGTTTGGGGTCTGACTGTCGTAGTAATTTGAGATAAATGTGTATTACTTCAATACAAGAATCCCTTTCATCTACCACATGGCATTCCAACAGCTGGTTCCTGTATAAAAAATTAACACATAAATTTTCACAGTCATACAGCAATATGACTTGTAATTTTTTGTTAGCTGTAAATGTTGTCGTTTTATAAATATGTTAATGCATATAACCAACTAGTACTAAATACTTTATATGCAGGGGAAAACATGAGAGGTATTTAAAAGTATAAAAATTAAATTGCTTATGTAGTTGGTTCATATTTTTAAAACCACATACATTCTTTTGGCTTAGTTTTGTTCCTTGTTTTAGTAATAAACAATGTTACAGAACAATATTTAATAATATTTTACTACAGAAACTGGCATTCGTAAAAATGTCATCATTGTAACACGTCGATGATAGTCGATAATGGTTTTTTTAACATGCATCTTTTCCTAACTTTAAGAATAACTATCCAATGTAGAAGCTCATTTTAATGGTAAGTTTAAATGTTGTAAATTGAAATAAAATTGCACATTTGTTCATTAAAAAATAATAGGAATTAACTTGATTCTATATGAAACTTTCTCAAAACATTAAATGAAAACCATTTAAATATGTTTATTTTTTGAGAACAAATCTAAGAATTAAAAAAATGTATAAATTATATAACTTTACAGTAAAATTAAATTTCAAAATAATTGACGACTTTAAAAATATATCACTATAAAAATATATCAAACATACATATTTAATGTGTCAAAATTATATTTAAAAAACTCAACTAAAAGGATTATTTTAGTTATGATATAAATCACCTTATCAATCTTTTTCGTTTGTAAGTTAGTCTACCTTCTTAGAACTTAGGCTTAAGCGGCTGGTGTCATAACTAGATACTACGTTTTCCGTTGACAACCACGTGAAGATACTATCTACAACATGTACAAGATAACCAGACGTTTCGCCCATAATGTAATGTGGCATCCTAAGTGGTTTCTCTGAGACCGTTGAGGATGCCCCATCACAGTATGGGTAAAACGTCTATTTATCTTGTAAATATTGTAGAAAGTGCCTTTACGTGGTTGTCACCAGAAAATGTAGTTTCTAATTAGACTAACCTTGTTTTGCCGAATGATGATGTGGATCACTACTTTCGATAGAGCTTCCAGAATCACTTTGACATTCTGATTATAGACATAGTGATTATATTCATTTAGAGTATAAATCAATAAAACCATCAATTTTAACAAATTAGTCGTAAAACCAAACTATAAAAACCACCCAAACAATGTTCATGTATGGGCAGCCATGTACGTCTGGAGGTATTGATACGTACCCATATCAATATGACTACGTATATGGGTGGGTCAATTCCACTGTACGTGTATGGGTGGCTGGGTGTTACACTCATGGACTACATAGTCCATGTTCCGTGAAGAAGGAACATTTGGGCGATAAAGTGATTTTCAACATAGTACACAATTTAGTTTTAGTCAAAAATTTAAATTATTTTCCCCAGTGATACCACATTGTTTATTTGATTATTTTATTTAAATTTTATTCATTTAAACACCAGTGGCATTCCATATTGATTATTCTAACGTTGGTAATGGACAATGGTCCAAACCTATTATATTATGTATTCATAAATATACAAATATCTTATTTTAAACATCCTTTATAATCCTAGATAAAAGGATCCACCGTAAGACTCCCTCTTTAGTAAGGAAAACATTAGTGGAAGTTGCTAGTATAACAAGTACCCTAAGGGTTGACACTTTCTCAATACATTGTAGTAAGATATCTTTTGTATGCAACATAACACAAATAAAACATGCTCAATGGTTGCCATCAACTTGGAAACTGCTAGAGAAGTCTGGAGTGTCCATATTGGATGGTAGTCAAGGCTCGGATGTTGTTTAGAGAAGAGAACTGAGTGCCAGGCTTGTCAGTTAGCTGAAAATCAATCCAACACTACGTGGTTCGTATTCCACGTAAAGCTGTAGGTCCCATAGTTTCCCTAGTTATTGGGCTATTAACAATTAGCCCTTTCTGAGCTAAGTCGAATTCAGTTAGTAACAATGACTACACTCGTTCATTCACACTCATTTACCCCTCATATTCGCCCATGTCTCTACGACCGGCGTTTTAGCAATGAATTATTATAATAATAATGAATATATTTTCTCCAGTATCTTATTTCCATGATGATTCCTAGCGAAATGTTTGTGATTTTATTTTCAGGATTTCATTTACGATTTTAGGACTTCTTCACTTAAAAGAAAACTAAAGTAGTAAATGATAAAATAATACTTATATGTTCAGTATTTGCACGAACAAACATAAGAATAAAGAAAGTTATACAATAGAACATGTAAGTATGCAATACACTT
>JAQJVL010004068.1:0-50113 GCA_035578905.1 Stictocephala bisonia
ACTGTTTTCTAATGAAGTGTCTAGAAGTTCAATGACCAATATTTTAGTTGTTCATACCTTTAAAAATAATTTCCATCCTACTAATGTAATTTATTATAAAATAACCTTAGTCACATTTTTAGAATTTATAGGGTGCAAAATGCAAATGTAAAGTAGTAGTTAGAAAATATGTTTAACAATTCCACATTAATTAAGGCAAATACTACAGAAGTTTTAAGGACTTTATTTTAACAAGCTCAAAGTTTGTTCAATAACGACACCTTTGATAATGGTCTGAAAGTAAATTTTAGGAACTCAATAGTGATCATGGAGAAATGTATGGGCAGTAGGCACTCAAATAAACATTTAAAAGCAGTTAAAGGTTAAACCTACCTTTTTTTATAAATGCCCAGTTTCTGGGCGCTTAAAATTGCATTGGGTAAATGCCCATTTATAAATGTCCTGCCCACTAGGCATTTGCCTGGCCCACATCACTAATTACTTGTCATTAAATATTACTTTAGAAGTTTGTTGCACTATTCTTGAAGTGATATAAATGAAATGTTATGCAAAGCTTTTGAAATTTTGTTGTTTCATCATTGTCCATTCAAATCCTCAATGAATGTACATTTCAGACATACAACTTAATATAAAACTATCAATATTTCAAAATATCTACATGATTCTCAATTTTGAACATAAATTAAATATAAATTTTCATTTATTTAGAAAAATGAAAATCAGATTGGTGGTTTCAGGTGCAGATACATGATTTAAAAAAGAAGAATGTTTTGTTGTTGTTCAGAAAAACTGAAAGCGACTTAAGAATTATCACGAGTAATCCATTATTACTTGGCCACTTTAGGCCAACTTAATGATTGCAAAATAATATATTTTCATTTTCACATAATGCAAAAATATTGAAAGTATTTTTTCCCCCCTATTACAGATATCAAGAAGAAACGGATAACCTCATCAATGAGCTCTGTAAGAAGGAAGTGCCAAACAGCTGGCAGTGTGTACATCAATTGTTGGAGTTCATGCAGCAGTTAATAGACTTAGAACAGTTAACCATCCTACCGCTGTTTCCACGCTTGGCTCGTAGTGTGTTGCCTTGGATACAAGTGGGGGGAGTGGCGCGCACGGGCCTCTATCTGCTCACAACCATGCTTTGTCAGAGCCGCAGCAAAGACATAGATATATACAATGCTTTGAATGTGGCTATCAACGATCATATGCCGGTAAGTTCTTGTAATAGCTTTTGAATAGTTAATTTTTTTATGGTTCCTAACCACTTTGCCACCGTAGATTCTAATCCATTATCTGAAATATTGTTTATGGTGGCAAAGCTGTCTCTTTCTCATGATTAAAAAACGTAGATAATAGAAATCCCACTAAAACAATGTGTGTCATTAAGGTTTTTCTTTATAAACCAATAAAAGTTACTTTGTATTTTTACAACAAAAGTGAATTGCTATAGCTTTATTTTGTTGAACAGTTAGTTAAAAGCAAGAGATTTAAAGTACTTATACAGCAGTGAAGTAATTTGATGGGTTTTTTACTTAATGGTGCTGAAGAACGGGTATCTTTTTAGTGTAATACTAGGAATTGTGGTCTCTAACAACATCATAATAAAGCCTGTAAACCTTTGAGGTTTACTTAACTGAAACACTGAATGGCACAAGATTCCCCTCATAATTACAAACATTTATAATAAAATTTTAATAAAAAAAAAAACTTAAACTCACCAAAATTAGGCTGATGAGGCGGAGAATCAGCAGAAGCTCCGGGAAGGAGACGGTCCCGCCCATTACGAAACAGACAGGGCCTATAGAGGGATCCGTAATAGGACCACCTATAGTAATTGGTGTTTTTGAAATTGGAGAAGTTTCCAGTGTGTGGCAGGGAGGGTGAGATACTAGGGAAAGAGTTGGGAAGAAAAGGGAGTCTGAGAAGAGATCTGGAAGTGATAGGACTTTGGGAAATAGACCAATAGGGAGGACCAGCACCTAGAGGTCCAACTACCTAGGCTTCGACAACCCGCCCTGCAGAGCAAACACAGGACGAGCTAGGAGGATGACTTGGAGCAACGGTCCAACCCCTTGCGATGTCGACCCCCAGAGGACTTCACGAGCAGCCAACCTGAACCTGAGGGACAACTGGACTTGCAGCCTATCCTGAGGGCCAGAGAAGCCATCTCAAGGGATTGCAAGCGACTCCACCCACCACCAAGGGACTGCAGGCGACTCCAGATCCAACTTGACCCTGAGGGTACAATCGTGTATGCCAAATCCACTACGGCCCGTGTACACCCCATACCTGCAGGAGACATAGAGTCCAGGTGTATCTTAAAGTTTGTTTAACACCTCCAGGGTTTAAGGGAAACGAAAATATAACATTTGTAGACGAAAGTAAATTTAGTAAGGGCGTTTAATTACAGCCGACAGGCTGTACATTACTTATATAAGAAGCCAATAGTATTCGTAATTTAATAATAAAATATAATTTACTGATTAAGGGAATTGAGTCTTGTATAATTTAATGTGTTGAGATTGTTAATTTAATTTGTAAATATATAAATATGTAAATCCATGTAATTGATCATAGTCTGTATAAGTGGTTGTTTTGAGTTAATATAGATGTATAGTAAATAATTATGGCGTTGGATATATAAAGCATTAATGTTGGATAATTCTTGGGAAGAATAAAGTAATAGTAACTAGGGCCATTTGAATATATTTAATTTGTCACTTGATGAAGGTATTTGTAAAATAATATAACTTAAATCGTAAGGTAAATTGATTAGGTCATCATAGTAAGGTTGGTATATTATTGTTTGATTGTTAATTTTGATTGGAAATAATTGATTGATTATTTCTTGAGTATAACTTGTTGTTGAATATATAATTTTCACTTGTTATTTTAGAGGTTATGCATATATAATACTTGTTTAGTTTGGATTCTTAATGTGACGTTTATATCATTATTTAGAAGATTGTGATTAAATAGTATAGGAGTTTGTTAACACTTTTTGTAAATTAATATTTTTTGAACTTATTGGTTTACCGAACTGTAAATTGAAGCCAATGTTAATAATAATTTGATTGAAGATTTCTAAAACTAATAATTTGTATTGTCTATTATCGGATGAGAAGGGTATATTAATTGAGGTGTATAGTGTAAAATAGGGTAATATAACTGTAATTGTTTTTATTTTGGAAGGGACTGTCAAGATGATATACTGTTGAAAATAAATTTATGTTGTACTTTCACCAATGTCAATAGTTATTCCAGGTCCTGGTTTCCTACACTAGCTAAGCAAGTCATTAAGGTTAAATTATTTTCTCATTACTTGTAGAATAATCATTTGTGATTTAACATTTATGAAAGAGCTGAGTTTTGGAGGAAGTAAAAGTCTTACTTAGTGGTTGTTTGTCAAGAGTTTTACAAACATGATACCTCAATTTGAACAGTGTTAAAATTTATAAATCAAGTCAATGCAATTGAAGTGATCTTAATGGCAAAATGAATTTAATAATACATAAAAGGTATTTTGAGTATTAAAAATGTAAAGTTTATGCACAATGGAAAGTTAAAATTCCGGTACCTATTTTGTTCCAATTGAGATCAAAATCACTAAAACTTAAATTAAAATTGAAAAATGCATGTCATAACATACAATTAAACAAGAAAAACAATTATGAGATTAGATTATTTATAGGCCTCTTAGTTTTTTAAACTACTTTCAAACACGGGTATACATAATTTCTGTGCCAACAGTAGGGGTGAAAGCGTTGTTCTAAAATAAGGTTTTTAAATACAGACTCAATAATATTTCTAAAATGAATCTCATGTAGTTTTTTATTTTATATGTTAATTGAAACTTATGGAATTTTAGCAATTTTTTCTGATTTAGTCTCATATAGTTACTATTTTTAACTGTTTATTGAAATATCAGAAAATTTTAATAATGCATCTTACTTGTGTAGTTTTTGTTTTAGGTCATTTTTGAAATTTTGGGCAATTTTAATATTTATTAAGTGAATCTTATTTAGTATTTAGATTTTTGGATTATAATTGAAATGTTGGGCGATTTTAATAATTCCTAAGTGACTCTCGTGTAATTTATCATTTTAGATGTTTATTGAAATGCTGCACAATGGATGCAGAGCCAAACCGACTTCCAGTGAAGAGCAGGAGTCGTTAACAAGCTTGTTTCACTTGTTCAATGAGTTAACAGCCAATGCCAGCTTGTCTGCGGATATAGCTAGCACAGTCGACAAAGAGGTAACACCTGTCAATTAAAACTTAATAAAATAAATTAATTATATGTAACAGAGGTAGATAATATTTGGAGATTTCCAATGCTTCAAGTGTTAGATACACAAACATAAAATGAACATTTTTTAAAGAGTTTGGCATAACATGTATTACAACAATTTAAAAAATGGTATGGCCAATCCAAAAACATATTTTGAAGTTAATTAATCACACTCACATATTATATATTTTATTTTAAAAAATATATAAATTTATAAATCTTTAACAAATATTTTGTTAGTTAACAATTATTTTTATTTTAAAATTTTCTTTATTCACATAATCTTAAAGAATAGTCAATACAATCAGATTGATGTCTAAATTAACAAAACAAGAAAAGTAAGGTTTATAATAATATTGTCAGTTTTGGTTTTAATATTGTAGTAAATTCCTCCAGTCAAAACTCTATTAGCTGTATAAAGGTTGGTCTTGTAGCCATATTTTCAGTTGGTGAGCAAAATGCTGTGGGGCCGTTTTCTTCAGCTTCTCTAGTAAGAAATTCCATATCTTGGCGCCGATGTAGCTAGGTTCCATTTCTGTACTACTGAGATGATGCACCGGGAGGCATTAGTGGGTTTTATGTCTGTCTGGTGTTTAAGTTGTGTTGCCTTGATGTGTACATAAGTCATGGCTTCTAAGATGTAGAGACTTTTATCACTATTTTTTATCATTATAAAACTAGGCCTGAATTACTGTTACAGTTAAAACCATATACTTTTCTTTGTTTAGCATATTTCATTGAACAGATCCTGAAAATTTTATGAAAATATATAAAAAAAATGTTTTTTTTATATTTTGAATATATTCATGTAAATCGGCTTCTTGTAAGAAATAACTTATAGGTTGGCTTATATAAAAATTTTATTATTTAGTTTTTGGTTTATTTTTATCAATTGAAATATATGTACAAAAGAATATCTTTTACTCCAAAAAGGTTGATGTCGCCATATGTATAACTAGATTTTAAATTTACATATTAAGAATAAATTTTTAAAATAAACATATAAATAAATAAAAAATAAACTTTTTAATTAACACCGTAAGTAAATCAAAGAAATTATTGATGAAAGAAATCTTCGAAAAAAATGTAAACACAGAATGTAAACAACAAATCTCATAAATTCACAATGTAACAACTAGTAACATCATACAGAGAGTACAGCTGACAAATAAGTTGAATTTTTATACACTATTATAAAAATTATTGATAGTATAATCTCTTGTTTTTATTGCATTTGTAAACTCTTTTAGTTTGATTTGTTAAAAGAATCTGGGATATACAATAATAATTGCTTTTTGTACAAAATAAAATAAGTGCCGCCGATCTGATCGGTGCTTGGGCTTCTCGTGTAACAATCAGATGACAATGAGATCGGCAATTGGGGTTTCTCCCACAAAATGTCAACACCGTTGACATCACCACCTGGGGCTCAAAGGGTTCAAATGAAATGCTGAGGAAACGTGTGTTTAGTGCTGACAGAATATATAATCTTACAAATATATTTTTAAATCCAATTCCATAGGCTTTTTTTATACAATGTTATACATTATTAAGAACTTGTCTAAATAAATAAACTCTAAAATCTTAAACTGACTTTAAAAAAGCTTTTAATTTTCTTAAATATTTAATAAAACTAAGCATAATTATATTCAGAATCAAGTTTTAAACATAATAGAATGTTGCCACCAGGTGCTTTTTATCAAGCTGCAAGTGACTAGGAAGGGTCAAGGTGGAGATATGAACATAAACTAAATGGCGTTAATTCACTGCCATTGCATGAGAATTCGTTATTGTAAAATGTTATGTGTTTCTCTGTGTACTGATAAGGAAGCAGCCTGACTATGGGCAGATATTTTCTGACAAAAATAGTTTGTTAATCGTATGGTCAGACATTGTCATTTGATTGTTCTGTTTATCAGCACTTTTCTCACCTGAATCACTCCTTATATGAAATATATCTCCCCCTTTAAGTTTTTTTGGAACCAGAATTGTAGAACCAACATTTTTCTAATGGTTCTTGGTTCCAGTTTTTTTGTCACAAATCGATAGAACCTATTTTAGGGACTGACTCATCCCTACTTTTCAGTTCTAAGGATATTTAGTAACAGAAATTATTGACTTATAAATATAATTAATTGACATATATTGCTATAGGAATTGAAGAATCTATTGCTGCCATTGACATCACCTAGAAGTGATAGCGGAAGCCAGTTATTTCAACAGTCTGTAGCAACTCTTTATGTGGAGGTATGAGCAATTACTATAATTGACCTGAAAAGAATATGCAAATTTAGATTGATACTATCATACTAAATATTTAACTTATGTCCTTGATGCCTTTTTTATATAAATCGGCGTATTTAAAGTTTTATAATTTATTATTAAACTTCATTTAATGATTTCAACATTTTTAAGGTAAAAACTACTTTTAAAATAGTAATAAAATAAAAATTTAGAACTTTTTTCAATAAATGAAAAACCGATATCCTTTTTAACCTTACTTGGATCATTCTCCATATGACTTAACAATATTGTATCGTCGCTTGTTCTGTAAAAAAGTACAGTATGATAATATGGAATTATATTTAATTTTTTACTTAGCATTTCATGTGCTGCTTAAAATTTAATACAATAAAAGTACAAATATTGTGTTGATCAATTTTGGTAGATCACGTTTACCATTCTCAGACTTGAGGGATTCAGAAAGGAATCATGCCATTCACTTGTTAGTGAAATTTATTTTTCTCATTAAAAGAAAAATTATAGTTTTTAGTAATATATTTTCTCGTATTGTATGCCCTTCACAGGCCAGCCACCAAAATAATGAAAGATTAAAAAAATTACACAGGTGAAAACTATCTAAATAAAACAATAACTACAGTACAAAGTACTTGTATCTTAATGTTTAAATATTGATCTCTCGTCACAGACCTAAATCCAGGTTTCTTAACCATTCAACACCTGCTTTTCCAATTGAATGAAGATCAGCTAATTCTCCCAGAAAAGAACACAATGGCCACTCATTGACTATTTAATCCATAGTTTGAAATTCATCTCCACAATCACATGACTGATCATTTGCCATTCCTAACAAATGATTGTTGGGAACAATGATTGGGACAAATGATAACGATTGATAAGCAACAAAAATACTAATCTGGTAAATAAAAATATAAGAACTGGATATCAAGAATAAAGTTATATGAAACAACTGGTAATGAAATGTCAGTTACCTAACATAATCAAAGTGATTGATATCATTGCTATTTAATTGGTCGGTAGCGTAGTTGGTTAGTCCAGCTTAATAGCTAAGGATCTAGTCATTATGAAAAAGTTAAAGTCCAGCTCAGTTCGATCCCAATCAGATTTATAACAAATTTTGAAAGGGATCAGATGATAACCACTGGCTGTTCATTTGTCATTGGGCTATTAATTAATGACTTTCTGAGGAATGGTCAGCCTTAGTTTGTAATGGTGACTACATTAAGAAAAAATTACAAAAAAGAAGAAATGTGCCATTTTCTAAAGATGAACAACTATCCAAATAAACTTATTCAAAAATTAAAGAGAGGAAATAAACCTAAAAAAAGCACGCAATCGTCAAGACAGTGAAAACAAACCTGTAACAACTGTAGTCATACCATATGTTAAAAACCTTTCAGAGAAAATTCAAAAAATTAATTATAAATTTAATATTCGAACAAGTTTTACATCATCAGGTATCCTTCGTAGTAAATTATCTAAATTAAAACCAAAAAATGAAAATCAATCAACAAAAAATGTTATATACCAAATTAATTGTGAATGCAATAAAACATATTTCGGCCAAACATCAAGACCTGTTAAAACAAAAATAAAGGAACATATATATAATTTTAAAACTGAAAATACTGAACAATCAAAATTAGTTGAACATGCTATAGATAAAAAGCTTAATATAAAATTTGAAGAGTCGTCTATTATATATAAAGAAAAATCATGGAAAAAGAGAAATAAAATTGAAAGTGCGTTCATGTCATTAAAAAAAGATGACTGTCTTTCTCAACCATCTGTTAATTTTAATAATATATTTTTACCTGTAATTAGAAATGAACTAGAAAACAACGTAAATAATTCTAAACCTTGTTTTTAAATTTTAACTACTTATCCATCAATGTTATTTAATATTTACAAATTGTATATTTTTTAACATATGTTTTATATTTTTGTACAATTTGATTATTATGATCTGAAGATGCCGTAACTGGCGAAAATGCATTAATCAAAAATTAAAAACTGTGGAATTACTAAAAATGTTTTATTTAAATGGTGACTACATTCGCTCATCTACATTAATCACTCATTTGAAATCTATATTTGGCCGTATCTTGACAATTTTTTTTTTTTTTTATTTAAGGAGAGGCCAACCTCCTCTTTGCCTTACCCTGCCCATTCCTCATAGACTATTGATCTGTGCGAGGAACTTAATCAGACAGAGTAAGGGGGCAAACCAGTACAGTAGAAGGTGAATATTACTGATAAATCTTATGGTCTAGGCCGAATTCGAACCAGCGCTATCTCTAACCCAAACTCAAAGTCCTGACGCCTTAGACCACTCGACCACCGGCTCGCCCAACATATCGGTGTCTTAAGCATAAATAAATTAAAAGGTTTAAATAAAGCGGATGTTTAAATCAATTTTTATATTCTCAAGACTTATTTTTGAGACTATTATGTACATTCTAATTTATAATATGTACAATAATAACTTTACAGACTTAATTATAGCTACAGTTATAAATATTCTAATACATACAAATAAAATTAAAATAAGTGTTTAAAAATGGTTTGTAATATTGCTTTTTGTAATGACTTTATCTGAAAATAAAGTGTTTGATTACTTGAACAAAAATTATTACTATACAACAAGTAAATAAATATTCATTAATTAAAAGTCTTACAAAACTAATTGCTAATATTAAATAATCTAAATCATCAATAATTATTTTATTTCATCCTCATATGTAATATTATACATATAAGTTATTATGTTAGGAGTGGTTTTACTAAATACGAGGAGTATCCAACAAGTAAGTTTCCCACCTTCATTACTCGCATCAAGTACAACGCTGACAGCTGTGAGGCATAGGGTATTGTAGCTTGGTTGTATTGGCTCTTCTGGGGACTGGTTTGGCAACTGGGAAGCGCATGCACGGTAAGTTACGGCTCAGTCACCATTGAAGGAATAACGTCTATCCAAATGGTTCGCGTTGGCGGAAAATGTTTATTGGAGGGAGGCAAAATGTGCATGATGATGACCATTGTGGCCGACCAGCGACATCTCATGAAAATATTACCATTGATGCCGCTGTAAGCATTCATTGATTCGGACCAATGACTAACACTTGATAAAATTTTGGATAGACTACCCTCTAAATATTGATATTAGTCGTTCCTCATTGCATAACATCATGGATGACAATCTCCAGTTTTCGAAAGTGTGTGCGAGATGGGTGTTACGCTCGTTGTCTGACGTTTATAAGCAGCATCGTTGTACACGTGC
Organism: Stictocephala bisonia; assembly: GCA_035578905.1. Taxonomy (NCBI): domain Eukaryota; kingdom Metazoa; phylum Arthropoda; class Insecta; order Hemiptera; family Membracidae; genus Stictocephala; species Stictocephala bisonia. Next base: position 9,843 of record JAQJVL010004068.1, read on the forward strand.
TCAAACATTTTTCTAGATGTTTGAAAATGAAGGTGACGCTGTGTTTTCAAGAATAGTCACTGGAGACGAAACTTTGATTCACCATTCGACTCCTGAATCCAAACGTCGGAGTATGGTATGGAGAAAGAAAGGAGAGAAAGCCCCTGTTAAAGGAAAAGTGATTGAGTCAGCTGGAAAAGTGATGGCCACAGTTTTCAGAGACTGTAAAGGATTATTGCTTGTTGACTATCTGCCCCGTGGAATAACAATCAATGCTGAACAGTACTGCGATGTACTCATGAGACTTTGTTGCGCCATCCAGAACAAGCAACGCAGTCTTTTGTCCCACAAAGTTTTGCTGTTTTATAACAATACCCTGTCTCATGCTGCTCGTGCAACAAAAGATGTTTTAGCAGAGTTTCACTGGGATATTTTTGAGCACCCTCCTTATTCTCCAAGCGATTTTCATCTGTTTCCACAGCTAAAGATTATCTTGGAGGATGGAGATTTGCCAGTGATGAAGAGGTCAAACAAGAAGTGGAAAACTGATTGAAAAACAAGCCGGCAGATTGGTACAAGGATAGAATAAAAAAATTCTTGTCAAGATACCAAAAATGCTTGGATTTGAATGGGAGTTACGTAGAAAAGTAGTTTAAAGTTTGTATAAAATGAAATAAATAATTTTAGTTAAAAAAAACTACCTATGTCCTTTTTTAAGATAGGGAAACTTACTTTTTGGATACCCCTCATATAGTATAAAGGAAGTAAAAATTATTAAAAACTGTAGCGTAAAACATGTATTACTGTAAAAATATGTAACTATAAATATTATGAATAGGCCATAGTAAAATATTGCTACAAATAGCTACTAACACAAAACATATAGTTAAGAGCATAAGAGTAAATAAGCATATTTTAATAAAGTGGATGTGTACAATTTACTAATACAATCCCATCATTGTTGAATAGAGTTCTTCCCTCATAAATATATGAAAGCTTTTACTCCAATCAATCGGTATATTATTGCATACTCCCCATCATTTGACATTATACAATGTTACTAATTCAGGTACCATCCAATTATCCCTCAAAAGAGCGCAATGGGCAATCATTAACTATGTGATCTATAGTTTTAAATTAGGCTCTGCAATCACATGACGGATCATTTGCTATTCCGCTCTTATATATCCCTCCTGCACTCATATGAAAGTGACTCAACATAGTCCACGCCTTACGAGGAAGGTTCATTCCTATCATAAGGTCTGATAATAGAAAATGAGCCCAGCTTGTTTCTGGTGAAAATTCTTTTGAAATTAACTGGGAAGCTAGTCGAGGAAGTGGTTTTATGAATTTTAGATCCCTCAGCACGCTGTGGGATATCTTGCAAAATAGGGAAATTCAGAGTAGATGAGTTATTTTTAAACTCTCTTAGTTTAAAAAGCAATAGCAAGTAGCTATGTTGCATACCAGTTTGTTTGCTAAGAGGGAGCCGCTGATAGCCCTCTTCGCCATGTTTTGTTGGACATCAACCTCTCGTACATGTGTAAGGTTAAGCTACACGGGAGCACTATGTTCAGCAGTGGAGTAAACCAGGAACAAAGTTCTATTGACAAGGACATATCAAAAACACAAAGAAAACTTGTACTTAATTTAGTCATACTCAATAATTATTTTAAAATGTTGAAGCTAAAGCTCAATCCAACAAAGACAGACGTAACCTGCTTTCACCTGAGTAATAGAAAAAAATAAAATAAACATATTTTTAGAACTTGTTAGATCATTGTGGGGAGCCAACACTCAAGTCCTGCGTACTACAGCTTTGACCTTGGTTTACTCCGCTGCTGAACATTTTCTCTCATGTGGCTTAACAATACACATTTACAAGAGGTTGATTTCCAACTAGCTGGGCGATGAGGGCTTTCAACATCCTAATAGTTGTGAGAGCAATATCATCTGCATATATGAATTTTATGGACTGAGTGGCAGAAATGTTGGTAGTGAATACATTAAATAAAAGAGAGGCAAGAACAGAGCCTTGTGGTTGTCTGTTAGGTGTCAAAAAGAACTTTCTCAGTGGCCTAGGACAACTTTAATGAACCCTGTTTCTGAGGGTGGAATCCAGACATTGCAATGAAATTAGGTTATTCAATATAAGTAAGAGACCTTTTCTACTGACTGTGTCATAGGCTACTAAAAGATTTTCAAATTCTGTTTTTCTTTTCTTTTCAAACCAATTTTCAATTAAAAATGTCCACCGAAATTATCTGGTCCCAGCAATTTTAACCAAGTTTGAACCCAGCTTATTCAATAGGGATGCTGTTATTGAGAATAAGTGAATCAGCCTCCCTAGCAACTATAGAAGACATTGGCGTAGCCTTAGATTCGTTCTAGTTCTTTACCTGGTTTCAGAACAGAAATTATTTTATCTTTAAAAAGCTTTGGGCATATCACCTCTTGAAAATATGGCATTAAAGACTATCAGAAGTCAATGTTTCACTTTTGTACCAGCATGTTTTACAAAGTCCGGAAAGAAGTTATCCTGTCAAGCTTAGCTCTGTGGACAGGAGATCAATATATAAACTCTAAGGCACACATACTTTAAATATTATTACTTTTTGATATTTTTAAAACTGATTTAAGCATTTTTACTTTTTTCCTTTTATTTTGGTGACAGGCATAGACAGCTATACAACATAGAGTATATAATGTTATTGATACTTGGAGACTAACTTCTGATATTCAGAATTGGTAGTTGTAACAAAGACGGTGAACTTCTGATCCATCAGAAGTTATGAAATATATATATTTTTTCTTACTACATATTTTAAACAAATTTTCACAAAATAGAGTACATAAATAACTAACTTAGCTAAATATATTAGATTTATTAGTAATTTGTCACTTGATATTCGTATACTCCATCGTTTAATTGTACAGTACTTTGCCGCGTCCCTACTACCACCATGAATAGACAGTAGCTAATTATGTCAGACGCTAAGTCGTGTTTACATGCTATTTATATTGTCTTGTGTTTTTAATTAGTCTGCTCATTTTATTGTTATATTCTCTTTTATGTGTTCTGTTTGTACTTGGAACAAAGTTTTCTTATATTCTGCATGCTTAGCATGTTAATACCAATATTGCTTTAAAATTGTGGTTTTTAGGGGTTTGCTTGGACTGTGAATGTCAATCGTTCTTAGTCACACATTTTTTCTTGAGTGAATTTTACTAGTGGTTCAGAAATGGTTTTTATTTCAGTATTTTTTAACATGGGTATGGTGGCTTGAAACAATTTTTTTCAAATTTTCTTTCAGTTGCAAGTGATGTATAGTTTTTACAATTTTAGCAAAAGTTTATATAATCTACAAAGCCAATTTTATAGTCTATCAAATAAAATGTATTCAATAAAATATGATATATGGTTATCAAAATATAGCCATTTCCCTGAGGGTCTGCAAACTCCTCAAAAATGGCTTGGTCTTTCTGGGTAGTCTCTTGTATTTTAGGCTGGTTTCTAAAGGGTTAATATACAGGATGGGAAAAGTATGGAAACTCCTTTATATTTTATAAGCGAGATGACGGAGACGTGTGAAATGTTGCACACAGCTGTATACCAGTGTAAGATTTCATTACACTTTTCATTGATTTTTATCATTTAGGTTACATCCCATTCAGTTGTTGGTTGAAATTATTCAATAAAAGCATAGGTAAAATGTTATTAGCATGAGAAGTCTACTGAAATCTTGGTAACACTGGTATCAAGAATCAAGAAATTTACTAACCACTAAACAATTATATAATTTCAACAGGTCTCGTCACTAACACTAAGTACAATAGAAAATATACTTGACATTGGTACTCAATTGTAGTTAAATATATTAAGTATCACTTATAGAAAAGTTATAATTAACATTCAAATAAAAAACACAAGTAACACTAGAACAGGTGACAGTCAAATTAAAATTACGAATCAAACAAATAATTATATGCCAATATCTAAATCATCACAGCCCATAAACTCTTCAATGGATTAAAATTCTTTTCTTTTTAACCAGTTGGATAATTTTTGTTTGCATTGTTTTAATGGTAAAGCTTTTAGAGTAAAGGGTAGTTTATTGTATAGTTTTAGCTGCTGATAGATGTGACTCTTATAACATTTATCACGTCTGTCATAAGGTGCTATTAGATTCTCTCTAAATCTAGTGTTATGGTTATGGAGTGAAATATAAATACAGACGAAAGTTAAAATTTGGAACTTAGCAAAACTACCTCTACAAGATGATTGACTAGATAACACAACAATTATTCTAACAGCCTTATTTTCCAAACACAGACCCTCTTAGCAGAACTTGAGTTTCCCCAGAGACGGATTCCATAACACAGATGACTGTGGAATAGACCATGATAAGTCAAAAAGTTTAAATTTGACTTTTGATAAAAGTGTGTCTAAATTTACACAAAACTTAAGCTTTCTCAGTACAAAATGTTACCCTTGATAGCTTTTTACCAATATTGTCTACATGTACACTCCAGCTTAGCTTACTATCAAGAAAAACCCTCAACAATTTTACAGGTTTCAGCAAGCATTTATCCTTATTTATTTTACTTCGTTATGTAAATATTATATTCTCTGATTTATACTTATTAATTAAAAGTTTGTTAATGATGTTAATGATGTTAAAAACGTCCCAAATATTAGCAAATTCTATGGACGTTTTTTGTTGTGTAAAGTAACGTCAGGAATTTCCACGACTGTACTAATCATAGTTAGTACAGTCGTGGAAATTCCTGACTGTACTGAATCATAGTTGTATCATCTGCATATAAGATAGACAGAGAAGGTACATTAACACTAAAGTCATTGACAAAAAATAGAAATAAAAAGGGCCCCAAAACAGATTCCTGAGGGCTCCTGCAGTAACACTAAGATATTCAGAATCAATATTGCTAATTTTAACCATCTGATTTCTATTGGAAGGGTAAGATTCAATTAATTGTAGCTCCTTGCCCCTAATTCTATAATTTCCAATTTTTTTAGTAATATATTGTGGTTAACATTATCAAAGCCTTGCCTAGATCTATTAAACTACTTCTAATTACTAATTTATCTTCAAACACCTTTAAGACTGCATTCAGTTTAATGATAAGATAAGACTGATAAATGAATAGAATGATAATGATAAGATAAGATAAAGCATGATTTAATAAGACTGCAACAGTTTCAACAGCCATTGCAGCAAAATTGAAAACAAAACTAAACTAAAACAAAATTGAAACTTATACAATAAATTACTATTTGCAAAGTAATCAAGTAACTGTGTCAGTAAACAAGATTCAGTAATTTTACTGAAGATTGACATAATCCCAATAGGATGGTAGTTTTCAGGCAAGTTCCTGTCTCCTTTTCTAAAAATAGGAGTGACTTTTGCTGACTTTAGTTAGTTTGGAAACTGACTCTGATGTAGCATTAAGTTGGTTAAATAGGTAAGAGGTTCTATTATTACATCAATTATTTTTTTAACTACATAATTAGACAATCCATTTGTATCCTCACTTCGAGAACTACTAAATTTACTACACTCGTGATCTTTCTAGCATAAATCATATTCCATTCAAATTCTAAAGGTAGGTTTCCTAAAAGAGTGTTATTTTTTAAGAGATCCATGCAGTCAACAGTATGTACATCATTGGTGCTTGAACCGTAATTCAATGGTATATTAACAAAATAATTATTTAACTCTTCATGAGACAGTGGTACATTTGTAGAATTATCAGAGCTATTAACACCAGACTCTTGTTTTATTATATTCCATGCCATTTTGCATCTTTAATGAGCATTATTTATAAGTGAATTGTTAGCAGCTGTTTTCGCCTCACTAATGGCCTTTTTGTAACGTTTTTTAAATGACTTAAATCTATCTTTATCTGTTGAATTTAAACTTAACTTCCATTTATCATACAAAGTAAGTAAATATTTTCTCATTGTTTCCAACTCAGGTGTAAACTACTTTTTAATAGCATTATGTTTTGGTTTATTTTTATTTACATCAATCCTGGGACACTTGGTTAAACAGTGTTGTTACAGTGTCCAGAAAAATACTAAACACTATATCAATATTATCCTGTTCATAAAGTTTGGTCCAGTTTAAATGATTTACAAGATAATCTCCAAAACTTGATAACCTTTCGTCAGAAATTAACCTTTTACTTGACTTTTGCTCAATACCTTTTTTTAACATTTTTCAAACGGAAAGAAACCAAGACACCAGCATGGTTTGAGATTAAATCTTGATCAATTAGTGTAGAAGTACATAGTTCCTTATTGATGTTGTTATACACATTATCAAGGCAGGACAAATTTCTTGTAGGCTTATGATTTATGCAATATAAATTAACTGACTTAAGTAGATTACAGAAATATAGTACCTCAGGTCTATTGGGTTTTATTATGTCAACATTTACATCTCCACACAATGCAAAATATGAATGAGGTAGTCTATTCATTAGGTCTAATATTACATTTTCTAGATTATTTATAAAAACACTAAATTCAGAATTTTGAATTCTATATACATTTAAAAAAATGAAATTATAATCTATAAGTAATATTGCTGAAGCCTCACATAAATAATTTAAACAATGTTTTGATACATCTATCATCTCATATTTTAGTTACTTTTTTATTATTATTGATGAGCCTCCATGTACAAGCGCAGGTTTCCTGCTGAAGCTGGATGCTACAGTATAGCCTTCCGGTACATACAAACAAATTTCCTCATCATGTAACCAATGTTCATTAATATTTATCTCATCGTCATTAAGTAGTTTTAAAATTACTTCCAACTGACCAAGTTTAGTACTTAATGATTGAATAATAAGAGTTAACAAAATTAACCAATTGTCACCTCCAGAGTAAGGTGTAGCACCGTAGGTTAGTGTCTGTTTCCCGCAGTCATAAGTACCTAGTGCTTGCTACCCACTGGTGTGCTGGTGACATGGGCAAGTGGTTGCGGAGAACTTGTATTACTGGGTTGGTGGATGGTGTAGGTGGCGGCGCAGGCAATTCTTCGACTGCCCTGTCAACAGCCGGCGGACTGCCACCCGGAGGTGTCAAAGTTCCCTCGTGCACTTCTTTAACAGGAGATTCCATGACCACTCCCCCAACAGCTGCCAGACCACTGCCTGGAGGTGTCAAAGTTACCTCGTGCACTTCTTCAACAGTGTCACAAATTAGCTTAGCAAGCCATTCTTTGTCTCTTGAGTTGAGGTGTAACCCATGACAAGAATGTAGGTGTCTCATTGCTTTGCTTACTTCCACAAGAGATGCATTGAAATGAAATTGCTCTGTTCTCTAAATGAAAGATTTGTTTTTATCCGCAGTTCATTTACACAGGACCACTGCGGAAGGTTTGGCAAGTCAACTAGAATGATTTTCTTGATTGTATCTTCAATACTACCTAGTGCAATATCAGCCTGATTTTTAGAGATGTCATTAGAGCCAGAAAGTATTACCAGCTTATCATTTTTGTTTTTTAACTCACTTGTAATATTTCTATGATTTAATACTTCATTACTCATACCTCCTGGCTTCACAAACCCAAGTTCGGTTCAAGTACTTTGATTTCTCTCAACTTACCAAGACAAGCCTCTCCTGTGACTGTCAAAACAAATCAAAATTTTATTTTGGTCTTTCACACTAACATTATTTAGTGTATCATCAATAATTGTATGACGGTTTCTATCAGAGCTTATCCCAGAGGATATTCTTATCTTCCTTGCGTTAGAAGTAGGAATATGATTATGTGTTAGATGAATATGTGTTAGAAGGGGGGTTTAAATTATGTAATTAATTTTGAATCGGTAATTACAATATAATTGGACCTATTTTATATCTCTACCTCATCGCTACCGTGTCTCTTTTAGGTACGCTTTTATAAACTGGGAAAATAGTATTTGAAATTGTTTTTTTATTTTGTGGTTTACGGCAGATGGGCTTATTAGTCAGTAGTGGAGGGACATCACTTTCCTCATATTTAGTCGACTTATATGCCTTTTCTCCAAGCAACTGAAAACTATTACTCAGAGATAAGCTAAATTCAGATTGCAAAGTAGCATTCCTTTTCGAAGAAAACTTACTTTTATTAATTGAGTTTTCTAACTTAATTATATCTTCCTCCCTTTTTAGTAGTAAGTTTTCAAGAGTGATTTTTTTCTCACTGAAGGTCTTGTATTTTTAGTGTCTTGTACAATTTAGGGTTTCTACAATTTTATTAAAACTCTACCAAAGTATCAGTAATGCATCGAGATAAAACTGCTTCTTCTTCTTCCTCATTTGGTACCAAGCAGTTTTCACAAACTCAATTTCTTGTCCTTGAAAATTCATTGTATTCCTCCAAACTTAGGTTTGCGCATTTAAAATGAGTCTAAGCCAGGCAATTTCTCTACATATTTAAGCTTTTCTGCATTTACTGACATGTTTGACACACACTGTACAGGCATATTTTATTTTGTTCTTTTTAACCATTCTACTATGAATATCTTCTCCAGATATTTAATCAGTCAATAATATGTTTCAGAAAATTAATAAAAACCAATAGTCTTAATAGATAAAAGAATCACAATAACAATATGCATGTAGAACAGTAGTCTACATGATTATTAAAAATATGTTAATATACTATGTTATGAGCATTAAAAATAGTGTTCACAATAAATAATTAAATTCAGATTTTTAAAATATTCAATTTATTGTAAACAATCAAAAATACTCAGAAAGCAGAGAAGTATATCGGCTGATTATCAGTAGTTGCTGACCTTGGCCTTGGCCAGATACTGTCCAGATTTCAAATTGACAACTGACAGTTGGTTGAAACAGTCTCAAACAGGAAGTTACTTCACTAGTCAAGTAGTGTTTTTCCTGTTTTATCAAAATGTGTAACCACCACTTTTATTAAAGTAGTTAAGTATGATTTAGTTTTGTGTGACAGTGTTCTTCAACTTGTTATGGATAAACTTAATCTGATTAAATAGTTGTTTTTAGGTTTTAATTTAATAAATTCAGTGTCTTTAGAACAAGTGATCTTAGCAGAACAAAATGTAAGTAGTCAATTTCATCATTATATCTCAATTAAACATAAAACAATATGAACTATTTATTTAAACTAAAAACATTGTTTCACCAAAGCAATTTATTTCACTGCATTAAACACTAAAACAATGTATTAAAACCACTTAAAACTTTTAAACTGTCAGAGCACTGTTATAATAGCAACTGTCACTTACAGAAAAAAAGGAATCATCTGGTAGTCATAAATACAAACTAAATGACACCACTGTACGTGTATGGGTGGGCGGGTGGGTCAATACCACTGTACGTGTATGGATGGGCGTGTGGGTCAACACCACTGTACGTGTATGGGTGGGCGGGTGCGTCAATACCAATGTACGTGTATGGGTGGCGGGTGGGTCAATACCAATGTAACATATGTGTAACATTTATGAAGCAAGTTATCATAAATGTTAACGTATTTTTTGTTTGTAAATAGTAATTTATTAGTACAATTTATTAGTATTAGTACCCACCCGCCCTCCCATACACGTACAGTGGTGTTGACCCACACGCCCATCCATACACGTACAGTGGTATTGAGAATGTTTACTCCTCCCGCCACAGTTCCCCTCCAGCGGCAGTGAGTAGCAAGCTACATTCACGTACAAATCATATTAAATCAATGATGGTAAACTATTTTAACTATGGTTGGAAAAACTTTAACTAAGGTTGGTGGAACTGACAGTTACTCAAGCATTTAAACCATTAAGAATACTTCAATATAACTCAATTTATTAAACAACACAATAGTAAGTCCAATGTAAACACTAGACGAAGAAAGCTCTATTAGACAGCTGAAGAATGGTCTGCCACAGTGGTCCATACTTAGCTGACATCCCAAGCAAGTGGAATCATTGTTATATAAAAGATTCATGCTTCTAGTAGTGACTGTACTAAGAACTTATGACAGTGTGTCCTACAGCCTCCTTCCCTGTCCATCTCTTTTGCGACTTCTGGAGTCAATGCTTGGTACAAGGCTCTTAAACATTTATCTCAATGTGGAGAAAGCACTTTTAAACAGCTGAAGAATGGTCTGCCACAGGGGTCCGTACTTCCTCCAATTTTATTTAACGTGTATACTGCTGACATCCCAATCACCAAGTCTAGAAAATTTATATATATAGAGATGATATTGCTTTAGCTTATCAACATAAGGACTTGACAGCTACTGAAGAAACACTCAAATAATCTTGCAACCCTCAAAGAATATTTTAGAACCTGGAAGATAAATCCTAACCCATCAAAAACTGAAGTAGCATGCTTCCACCAAAGTAATTGACTAGCCAATCGAAAATTAAACATTTCTAAATGGTTTAAAACTCCACCATAATGAACATTCACTGTACTTAGGAGTAACGTTAGATCAATCGCTGACGTTTAAAAGCCAACTTCAAAAAACAGCAGCTAAAAGTAAAACCAGGGCAAATGTACAACATAATATTGCTAGAACAACTTAGGGAGCCAACGCACACGTTCTGCGTACTACTACTTTGTCACTGGTTTATTCAGCTGCTGAATACAGTGCTCCCGTATGGCTAAATAGTGTACATACAAAAGTGATTGATGTCCAACTTTATAGAGCCATGATAGCTATTAGTGGCACTCATATGGCAACTTCTCTACCTTGGCTCCCAGTGCTGTGTAATATAGCTCCTACAGAAATAAGATGTCAGGAGGCACATGAAGGATTCAGTAAGATTTGAAGAATTCAGTAAGATCTTGAATGCAGCTCCCATTATTCAGGATCTACGTCAGAACGGTCGCTTAAAATTTCAAGACCCTCCTCTACATACTGCTTCACAGTTGGGCAGATCAAATTTCTCACCCAATAATAGCTGGGCCATAGCGTGGAACAGTTTTGATAGACAAAATAAGTTCCTTGTTAACGATCCATCAGTACCTGTAGGTGAGAAAAACCTTCTTCGTAGGGATTGGATATTGTTGAATCGGTTCCGAACTGGAGTGGGCATATGTAACTACTGGAAATACAAATGGGGATTGACAGTACATCAGTCATGTGATTGCGGGGAGTCTATCCAAACAATGGATCACATAGTTTCAAAATGCCGCTTGCGCTGTTTTATTTTATTTCCCACGGTTTAACCAATTTTACAAGTACAATAACATACAAGATGGCAGTCTATGATTCATGTTACTTTCTATGATAATGAACTAAAAATAACAATCAAACACTTCAATAACAACAATTTAAAATAGTCTCAACAGTCCAATAGCATAATAAGTGGAATGTGTAACCATCGTGTAACAATACAATAAATTCTACAAATAGTAACAGCAACAAAAATCTAATAAATAAATAACCCAAGTGGAATATACAGATATAACAGATACAATAATATAAAAAAGGTAACAATAATAAATATATATAAATACGTGAAGTTGGGGAGAAATGATTGTGAAATTTCAGAGTGCTATAGGTGTGCGAAAAGTGGGGAGACCATGCCCCTACGTACACAGGTGTAGCCCTTTAACGCAGCTACCTAAAGATGGAACAATCACTACACTGGTATTAAAAGTGAAATATGCAATGTGGGGAGACCATGCCCCCAACAACACAAGTGTGGCCCTTTAACGCAGCCACCAAGCACCCACTTCACAGAAACTAACTCCACCAGCAACCAATTCCATTCCACTTGCACAAAGAAGACTCTACTCTCCATTGTTGTTAGCCAGGGATAGGACCAGACGTCGAAAAGTTCCCAAGGAGTCAGAGAAGAAATCCACCATATTGCAGGCCTCGTTTCCAGCTCTCAGCATTCTGGGAATAGGACTATGAAGAAGGTAGTTAGTATTTCTGTACCTGATCTCAAAAAGGTAATGCGATCTAGTAACTGAGGGGACTCTAAAGTTAACCAGTTGTAGCAAATGAGGACAATCAATATCACCATTGATCAGCTTGTATAGAAATAACATATCAGCAACTTGTCGTCTAGAAATCAGAGGCATAAGACCTAGGTTGGTTTCAATGTCGGCAATAGAGACCTCTCTATAGGCATAGCCATTCTTCACACCCAGCATTCTTATAAATCGTCTCTGGATAGACTGAAGCTTATCTATTTGTCCCGACTGATATGGAGACCATACACAGGAAGCATATTACAGAATCGGTCTCACCAATGACTTGTATAAGAAAGCCATTGTCTGAGAGCTGAGACCAAATTTACCCAGTCTAAAGACAAAGCCCATCATTCTTGATGCTCTCAAACAAATGCTATCAATGTGCGCCGTGAATTCAAGTGACGAATCCATCAGTACTACGAGGTCTCTTACAAGATCGCACCTCTCAATGGGATCTCCAGCCAAGTACAGGTCAACAACAATTGGAGATTTCATTCTACTAAAAGTAATATGTTTGGACTTTGTAGGATTGATTTTCATTTGGTTTAACACGCACCATTGAGAGAGTTGCTGGAGAGAGTCCTGCAGCAATCTAATATCCTCCTCTGTTCTTATCTCCTGATAAAGCTTAACGTCGTCAGCAAACAACGAATAACTGACTCCCAGTTTACTACCAATGTCGTTGATGAATAGTACAAATAAGAATGGCCCCAAAAGAGACCCCTGAGGACACCCGACGTGGCGATGAAGGAGGAAGATACATTAGACCCATATTTTACAGCCAAAGTCCGATTCTGTAAGTAGCTTTCAAACCACAGCCACAGATCACCGACAATCCCATAATCCTTCAATTTGGCAAGAAGATGGCTGTGACTAACCTTATCAAAGGCTTTAGCAAAATCTATGTATATAGCTTCCACCTGATTTCTTCTACCAAAGGCTTCCAATATAAAGTCTTGAACTGGAAGTAGATTAGAGATTGTAGATCTTCCCAAAGTAAAGCCATGCTGCTCGTCCACGACCACCCGCCTAAAACAAGGCTTGACAAAATCCAGTACCAGACTCAAATACTTTTCCCACTGCTGATTGGATGACGATGGGACGGTAATTCCTGATATTAGAAGGGTCTCCCGACTTAAAGATGGGGACAACATAGCTGTGTTTAAGGAATTTCGGAAAATTTCCACCAGATAAAGAAGCATTGAATATTTTGACAAGAATAGGCGCAAGCTGGCTGCTGCAATGCTTAAGAACTGCCGGGGTTATACTATCCGGCCCCGCTCCTTTAGATGAATCGAGAGACTCCAATTTCTTCTTAACTTCGTCAAGGGTGAAAGTACACTTAGAGATGCTTGTATTTGTCTTAAAGTCATAAGTGTGAGAACAGGCGATAGGTGGAGTATAAACTGACTTAAAATAGCTGGCAAAAAGCTCACAGATATTATCGGGCTCCGACTCGGTCAGATTGTCAAACTCCATGACTCCAGGTTTAGAGCTATCCTGCTTCAAACCATTGACAAAGGACCAAAACACCCTAATGTTAGAGGGTATAACGGTTTCTAAGTGCTCCACATAGCCAAGTCGACAGGCTCTTGTCACTCTCTTGCACTCTTCACGAACACTGCTGAAACGGTAGTACTCAACGTCACTTAAAGTTTCCTTGTATCTCCGATGGAGTGTCTTCTTAAGAATTACCAGCTGTTTGAGGTGGTTGCTGAACCAGCGAGGGAAGCAGGAAGGACCAATCCTTTTAAGAGGAGAATGCTTTACAATGACTTCACCCAGAGTAAGAATGACAGCCTCCAAACCACTCGAATCATTCCCCAAATCCAGTTGATGAGCCTCACGAGTTAATTCATTCTTTACACCATCTAAATTGCATCTTTTCAGATCCGGTATGTAGACAGCAGCACTCTTCAACATGGCTAGGGAACACTCCAAAGTGATAGAGATGGGTGGATGTATATCCTCAAAAGGTAATAAAGGATCAGTGGAAAGAGAGGCACTATGGTACTTTGGCGCTGAACTAAAAACTAGGTCCAACTGAACATCCCTACTGTTCATTACATGGCTAATCTGATGTAGCTCTAACAGTGATGATAATTCACTGAGGGTCCTCTCACTCGAAGTCAAACTCACAGGAACGTCTTGGGTCCATTTGCAGTCAGGAAGATTGAAATCTCCAACAATGATAGTAGAGCCCAATTCCCCGCACCTTGAAATAACATCCACAACAGCATCAGCAAAACAAGAATAACAGGAGGTGGGCTGTTGTGGGGGTATGTAGGTGGCACATAGCAGCAATCTTTTAGATCCAGCACCAATGGTTACAAATAAAGCTTCAAGATTATCATAAGGGTTGCAGACTTCTGTAGACAACAAGTTATTCCGGACTGCCACCAAAACACCACCACCAGAATTCTTATTACTAATTTCCAAAGGCCTATCCTTTCTATAAACAGTATAGTTGTGAAATCCCAACTCAGAGTTGCTAACAGAAGGGATCAAGTTGGTCTCAGTAAAGACAACCACATCATACATGCTAATAGAGGCAGTTTCAAACAGCAAATTTGTCTTAGTTTGAAGGCCATTGACATTTTGATATATTAAGGTGGTATTAGGTTGACCGTGGGAAATTATGCGTTTTTTGAAATAACAATTTTGGGTGTGCCATTGACATATTTAATAGTCAGATCAGATTCACCACCCCTGGTGCGCTCCTCAAGCTTCTTCCTCAAATGATCCAGATATTCCAACTCTCGCTTGGTTTTATCTCGTGCCAGCTTCACTGCAGCAAAAACAGGATCCAAATGATCAAGGAACTCTCGAGTGGCAATTAAAATGATGTTGTATTTTAATTAATCCTTTCAATATAGGCTATGTTTTGACGGTACAAACTCCTTGTTGTGAGATTTTCATTTGCACTCTGTAAGGGTTGTGTTTGGATGGTACTTTCTGTTTATTTTAGGCCTTATATAATGCTTTTACTTTTAAATATATTAGTGAATTATATTTATTCACTATAGGCAGATTTGACCATTTCAAATCATCATCACTACAGTAACCCACCCATACACACACTGTGATATTGACCCACCCGCCCACCCATACACGCACTGTAGTAGTAACCCACCCGCCCACCCATACACACACTTAAGTATTTCAGGCACCCTTGCCTCTGATTCAAGAATGAGCTTTATAGGTCTACTTTTGTCCACAGTTTCCTTTCCAATCCGAAAAAACTTTACTTTAGAGACATCAGTTCCTGGTAATGCAGCAGCAACTAGCTTGTGAATGTGAGCACTATCATCCTTCTTCTTGTCCTCTGCATTTCTTTTGGAGCTTTCGACCAAACCAAACACCATGACATTCTTGGCTCTCAATGATCTCTCCTTAACCTCCTCCATAGTCAGCTCAATAACACAATCCATCTCAGCAACAGACGTATTTTGGGGGGCCTCCAAGGCTTCAACTTTGCCCTCTAAGGCTTTAATTCGGACTTCAGAGCTAGTAATACGATTTTCAATAGATTCTAGTTTGCCATTAACTGCTTTCATATCCAATTTAATTTCAGCCAGATCAGATGATTTCATACTATCCACCTTCTCAACCAGACTCTGCACCACTGATGTCAGGCACCTGATTTCATTTATCAAGTCATGGGGCTGTGTACCATTTTTTATACAATCAGCTCGCATGCATTCCCAGATGTATTTATCGTCACTTGCAAGACGTGAATAATCAGTGGAACTAATTTTGGCGCAGTCTTTATGAAACCATCTGATGCAGTTTCCGCGGCATTGAGCCCCATGTTGACGATTCGTCACTTCTTTTAAACAAATACCACAGGGGTTATTTATAGCAGTTGCCATAATGAGATGTGCGTAATTTCAGATATTTGTTATAGTGTAAGGTTACAGCAATAATCTAGTTACTCTGTGGAGAAAAGATCAGGAAGGCAGTGATTGCAGTCGACCCTGACGTGCGCCTAGCGCCTGTGTAGTGAATGATTGTGCGTGTATTCTATGTAAACAAAGGTAGTTTTATAAATTAGATATTGAGAATTTATTAATTTCGTGTAAAAACCTGTGAAATATCATGACTAGATTAATCAGAAATAATAAAAAAATGTGTGTGTCTGCAATAGATTTATGAAATAATAGTAGCTCATCAAAATTAAAGGTTATAGCGCTCACCCAAATACAACACTTGTAAACCAAACTTGGGAAAACCCACGTAAGTACACTTTTCACCAGGAGCTTTAACACAAGCAGTATACACAAACCACCATCTTGCAGACCTGAGAGATTAGCTAGCATAAATAGAATCAATGAGGCAGGTGTTGAATGGCTTGGTGGATTGGATTTAGCTTTGTGACAGGAGATCACTTGTTATTTATTTTAAATATTTGTTATAATCTAATGGCTTTTGTAGTATTTTCCAAGAATAAAACACAGCTTTTATATAATTTTAAATAAAAAAGTAAAATGGTAGCTTACAAAAAAACCATACCGGTGCGCTATATAATAGTTCGTGCTAGGGGACAAATTTTGTTACACATGCGCTGTTCGCAGTCCATTTACAGTGCAACTCACGCCGTGCAAATGATATTACACAGCTGTGTGCAAAATTTCATGTGTTTGTGTCATCTTGCTTACAAAATATCAAAGAGTTTCCATTTTTGTTTCCACTCCATATCTTTATTATACTAAAAACATTTGGCAAGGATTTTAACCCTCTAGTTTAAAAATTCAGAAAAAGATTATAAACTAAAAATGAAGTGAATATGAAAGGACTTTCACCTTTGAAAACATTGTTTATTTATTTATAATAATCGTATTTACTAAAGTAATATTTATTTCTAGGTGCTCAGCTTTGTGTCCAAACTTAGTATGAATGACAAAGAATGGTTGTTCTTATATTTAGATTTGCTGCAGAAAAAACAAATTATTGAAGCATTAGCAGTCGCTCTCTACTTTGGTTCATATGAAGTTAAGAAACAAATCCTTTATCTTGCAGGCACATCAAGCTTCTCGAAAGACAGGTATGATTACTTGCTCATAAAGAAATTTAACTAATATCTAGTATTTAAATTTTTTCAAGAACATTTGTAAGCTGATCAATATGAAATTGTAATGTCTGGTATCATTACATAACATTCCTTTCCTTTCTAGAACTGGATACTATATTCTTTGTTGACTGAAACTTATTACCAAATGTTTCCCAAAGTGTATAACGTAAAATTAAATCTGTTCATATTTTATCTATTTATACTTAACACCCTGATCATTTAAGAGTTTAAGTGTAAGAGAAGAGTTTCCGTTAAATAAAGTTCAGCCTTGTTATTCTCTATTGTTTTTTTTTTGGTAATATTTTTAAATTTGAAAAAGAATATAGTGAATTTATAAAAAAGACTACATGGAGAAAGTATTAATGCAAAATTATACAACAGTATTGTGATTATAACAACAGAGTGCATAAATGAAGCATGGCAGCTGAGAGAAGAGGGGCACGCAGGAAGGACATCGCAAAGTTCATGTTACTTGCTGGCAATGATGCCGTGATGATAAGATAGGGCTTGTTAATCTTAACCTGATAAACTAGATTATGACAATTATTTTACAGATGTTCATTGATGGGGATTCAAACAAGTTTAAGTCACTGTAATATTTACATATTACCAAAATTGCACATATCCTGAACTTACAGCACCAGGATTTTTATCTATTTTTACCTTATAGAAATAATCTAAGAAATAGAAAATACAATCAACACAGAAACTAATAGATTGATGTATTATCGCATATTAATTTATAATTTTAAACTAAATAAAGTTTGACTTATTCACACACAAAAATTTATATCAGAGAATAGTAAGAAACAATAATATAACAATGCATTTAAGTAAGGCTATGGAATTTAATAAGAAGTATTATGAAGTGTTTGAAGTGGGTGAATTAAGTGTTAGAGCCGGTATTTGGGGGTTAGTAGAGACTCAGTGTTATCAGGACCTACCAACCGTAGCCAAGCTTAGACAAGCCACTTGAACACATGGACAGGCTCATTTCAGAGCCTGAAATGACTTTTGAAGACAAACCTAGGAGGAAGATTTCAGCTGAAAAAAGATGTCTTATCGATGCCACTGACTCATGTTGGCCAGAGGGTAGTAAATGGATCACGATATTGCGTGTCTGGATCTATGGGAGAGTCATTACCATCATACATGTTTCGGTGAATGAAAGGGTCATCACTACACTATGTGTCTGCATTGGTGAGAGTTATTACCATCATACATGTTTCGGTGGATGAGAGTGTCATCACTACATTATGTGTCTGGATCGGTGAGAGAGTCATAACCATCATACATATTTCGGTGGATGGAAAGCTTATCACTAAATGATGTGTCTGGATCTGTGGGAGAGTCATAACCATTATACATATTTTGGTGGATGAAAGGGTCATCACTACATTATGTCAGGGTCGGTGAGAGAGTTATTACCATCATACATGTTTCGGTGGATGAAAGGGTCATCATTAAATTATGTATCTGGATCTGTGGGAGAGTCATAACCATCATACATATTTCGGTGGATGGAAGGCTCATCACTACATTACGTGTCTGGGTTGGTGGGAGAGCCATTACTATCATACATGTTTCGGTGGTTGGAAGGGTCATTACTACATTATGTGTCTGGATCGGTGAGAGTCATTACCATCGTACATATTTTGGTGGATGGAAGGGTCATTGCTACATTACATGTCTGGGTCGGTAGAAATCGGTAGGTAGTCACTGGTAGCACACCTGACGTACTCTAAGGGTATGTCTAGGCAAACGACATTTTGGACCGTTTCTAATATGGGAGGTTCTGACTTGATAGTACAACACACCAAGCTGCATTGCACTTTTGTAGGGTTCCAAGGTCGTCACTGGTAGCACATCCATAGGACAATGGGTGGGTGTATCACCCTCACATTGTACGTCTTGACACCCGTAGAAAGTATGTTTTTACTCTAAAATGTGTAATTCTTAACAGTTGGTTACATTTTCAATCAGAGGAGGCATTTTAAACACTCATAAGCAACCTAAATAGTGTCGAATGGATCCTTAACAACGGCTGTGCTTGCAAACAAATAGCTGTAAACAGCATGCATGCACCGAACGCCAAACGCAGCACTACAGTGACAAAATTTTAAAACAATATTTACTCTTAAAAACATGCCTCATAGTAAAATTGATTCAAAATCTTCATTTATGAAATAATTTGCTATTTGATATTTTTAATAACTTGTGATCAACTATACTATTTATATTTTAGTAAATGTACATGTTGTAACCCTTCAATGCGCTATTAGATTTTCTCATACTCCTAGTTGCTTTTTCAAGCATATAATTTTATTTCAAAATTCAAAAAATTGTATAATTTTATAAACCTACATATGTTTGGTATGTTTAAATAATTTCCAAGATAACTAAAATGTTTGTCAAATTGTATCTAGTTATAGGAAGTATACAGAGTGGGAAAAAATGGAAACGCTTTCACAACTTTTGTATTACTTCACTTGTAAAAGTGAAATCTTTACATGATCATGGCTACAAAGAACATACTTTTTGACACCATTAGTGACATTTAAGCTTTTCAGGGGGACGGCCCACGTGGAGTTGAACGAAAATCTTCAATGTAATCCTGGGTCGAGTTTGGTATCAAATGAAGAGTCTATTCAAGAGAAATCAATTGACACTAACTGAACTTCAAAAGGTTTATCCTTTCCGGAGTAGCGGTCATTTGAATTTCAACTATATTATTCTAATTTGAACAATATTATTTCTCCGCTATTTAATGGTTTCAATTAAATTATTCTGATAAAAAATTATTTTTTATGGAATACAATTATTAAAAAAATTAAATTATCAAATTATCTATGCAAAAAAATAATGTTGTGAAAGCGTTTCCATATTTTTTTCCACCCTTGTAGTATTGCATTACTTTGGGGGAGGAAATAATTATACTAATATAACATGTATTATATAGCACATATATATATATATATATATGTGTGTGTGTAAAATCTTTTCCCACAGTAAAATTACTTTCAAAAATTCGCTAAAATGTTATATAATTGCTATAGACTTCCGATTGGTACCAAAATTTACTCTAAAAATATGCTCAATAAAAAATAAATATACTTCTAAATTGGTTTCCATAGGCTGTCAGCTGAGGGGTTCGTAGATAATGGATTAAATATCTTCGGCATACACACACAAATGTTGTATTTTTAATGTTGAAAAATTTTGTTTTCTGTCTTGAGAAGGCCATATATTCTTTTTACACAGCTAACTTTAGCCGTGTTTCTTTTGTTTTTTTTAAAAAAGTCATACCACTTCCCATTTCCAATGGTGTATAAATCAAATCAATTTCATTAAATGACACACTATTATAAAGGTTGCCTGCAGAAAGGTTTAAAAAGAGCTAAATTTAGCCATGTTACGGTACGAGGGTTCAAGTTTGAAAATGGCTCAGATGAGAAACTAAAGTATAACATATTAAAAAGTGTGATGACTAGTTTATTTATTTAGATAACAAATTAATAAGCTTCATATAGTTAGAAATAACATAAATTTCTGTATCTGTTGGCAATTAGGATGGATATATTTTTATTTTTATTTATCAACTTATAGTAAAAATTATGAATTTTGCCGATTTTAGACAAGTTATGAACAATTTTTTTTAATTAAATGGTTGCAGCATTTTTAAAATTTTATTTACTATGACAAAAACATCGTTTTTTAGAAAAAAAACTTCTATAAAAAATAATCCCCTGAATTTATTGGTACCAATGTCGAACCTGAAATTCTGAACTTAACCACTCAAAGTTGTACTCCAGGTTCCTGCACTAGTATCAATTTACACATACTTTTTCTAGTGCAAATACTTACGCTAAAATGAAATCCATGGATAAAGTTAAGTTGTAAAATTTTTAATTTTGTTTCATGTAATATGTTATCTAAATAAAAATGACAACTTAATAACTCATGTAGGATTAGAGAATATTGATTGATACATGCCATTTAGTTTATGATTAATTGGATATGTGTATCATAACCCATTGGTCTATTTTCATGGAACCGTTCCATGACAGCCAATCTGGGCTCAAAATTGCTATAACGGAACTGATCCGTGAAATAATGCCTTTTAAATATTTTTAAAAAAACGTCAAATGGTTAAAAATTTAATAAAAACAATCAGTGAAGACCAAAATTCTGTAAAAAAATATATTAGCTATCACTTGATTATTTTACAACCTAAAAATACATTGTAAATCGGCAATTTCACATACCAAACTACGATGTTTGTGAGCTAAACAATGATATGTATAACAATAATAACCAACTTATTGTTACTCTATTTTCTTCAATATTGCTTCCTGTTGCTTGTCAGTTTTTTAACAATCAGCTGGTTTGTTTTATAATCAAATTTAGCTTTCAGTTTGTGATTGTAGGCATAAACAGACAAGTGCACATTTTAGTTATTGGTTATGGCGGGACCATGACTAAAGGATTACCATTAGTGTGAGTTTCTATTTTTATTATATTTGTATAACATAAAGTTTGTATTATAATTTTAAAATACTAAAATTCTAAATATTAATATAAATATATTATTAATTGAACTCTCAATCAAGTTTTATCTTCCTGTAAATATAGGTAAGAATTGTTTTGTATTTTTGACTAAAGTCAAAATGACGAATTTTAGTTCGGTTAAGAAAAAAGGTTTTTTTGTGTAATGATTTTAAAATATTATTTAAAAAATATAATATTTTCCTGTAGATAATTAAACTGCAAACAAAACTACAGCAACTCAGTAATGATTTTTAATTGTTTACTAAAAAGTATATACACTTGCTTTCAAAATTTATAAAAACAAAAAACTGTTCTTTTTATATTATTTTGTTATAATTATTTTTCAGGTACATATAAACTATATATTTTTTAAGCCTGTTTTATTATAAAAATATAAAAATTTTTGCTCTAGTTTTAAAATTGTATTTTTTACGATTTTTTGCCAAATGCTTACATTTTCCTTGTTTTTAATAGGACGAATAACTGACTGCACAGTGCAAATAAACTCAGGTCAATGGGTTAAGAGTAATGGTTGATCAAATTTCATGTAATCCTGTACTCTTAAAAATACTAGATGCATATTTTTTGTTTCAGCTTGAATGTCCTTTCAAAATGTCTGTCAGATATAAATCAGCTGTTTCCATTTACTACTAATCCAACCCATAACAATCCAGAGAAGTGTGTTACCTACTCGCAGTTACAGTTGGATTGTACAAATTATTTCACAAAAACTCACAAAGAACATCTGGATAGATTAATTGAAAAGTTAGATGATTTGTACAAAAAAAATCAGGTGAATTATTCTTTTAAGTAAAATCTAATTTGCATGTTTGTAAAGAACAAATATTGGTCTCTATTAATAATTAATTTAAAAATTGAATTAATTTACATACCTATTGTTATTTTTTCAGATACGTAACGTATATAACATTTAGTGGCTATTTAGCTCTAACCTAATTAGACTATTAAAGAACTGTTTTATTCTAATAGTCTGAAAACTAATAATAGAAACAAATACATAGTGTCTATAAAGTCTGGGTACGGCTTAATATTATTTAACCTTTTCGACGCAAATAAAAAACTGCATACTCTTTTTGCAATTTTCACTTATTTTATTAAATTTTTAAACATGCGTATTTTGTTTCTTACATGACTTATAACCAATGTTTCAAAAAAATTTCTGGGTTATTTATTATACGAGGTACGTCCAGAAAGTAAGTTCCGTTTGGTAATAAAAATAATTTGTCTACAGATACAGAAAAAAATATTTATTGCACTAAAATCTACAACTCTTAAACTACTTTTCTACATAACTGCCGAAATTTTGCAGGCATTTGTCATAGCGTGGCACAAGTTTTTCTATGCCTTCTTCATAGAAGGTTGCCGCCTGTGTCTTCAACCATTTGGAAACATTTTCTTTCAGCTCTTCGTCATCGTTGAAGTGTTGACCGCCAAGGAAAGACTTCAGATGTAAGAACAGATGAAAGTCGCTAGGAGCGAGGTCAGGGCTGTACGGAGGATGGTCAAACACGTCCCAGCCAAATCCCTGTATGAGGTTTTTCGTCACATTTGCAGTGTGTGGTCGTGCACTTTTTATTTATTTTTTTTGTTACACAACTGTTCCAAGTTTCCAAACTAATTTAGAATGTTAAATATTTTTTAACCATGCTCACAAATAAAAATAAGAACACAATGAAGAACACAAAAATCCCCAATTGAGCCAACAGTCGGTACTTTATTCATTGAATTAAGTTCATACAATGACTTGCAAGCCCATGTGTACAGGTGAGTGAAGACTTAAAATTAAGAACTCTTAGGAGAATAGCTAAGTGCCTTTAGAAAAAAATATTTGTTGAGTGGTACCCATAATTGCTTTTGTCAAAAGAAGTATTTGCAGGAAATATCCAAAGTTGGGGTATAAATTTTGTAAGACCTTTGTTTATTGAGAGGGAGAAAAACACAGTTATGAACCATTGTGTGCAACTATTCTCAATTGCTTACTTCCATGTAAGCTGGTTTATACTTGACAATTGTGATCTAGAATTTGAGTTAGACTGTAATGAATGTGATCATGTGGATGTTGAGTAGTAGAAAAAATAAACTAATAATAAATACATCTTAAATAGGTCTTATATATATTTATTGGACACACAAAGACTTTAGTGATGTAAGTGATTAGGAGGTATGTGATTTTATAGAAGGCAAGTAGGCTATTGTTACTAAAATGTTTCTGAACCCTTTGCACTCTAGACAATAATTTTTGGTCGGCGTCAAAATCTCCAGTCCATGTTAGAAAAGTAATAGCGGAAAACTAATCTATTTTGCCAATTTTGTAAGAGTTTCATAAAAAATTCATAATTTAGGTATTTTTTAATTTATAAGTATGTTTTTTGTTTTGTTTTATTTGTTATAACATTGTAAATATAAAATAAATTTTAAATATTTTTTTGTCACTCTACCAAATATTGTTATAAAAGTTGACTTTCAGCCCTATAACCAAAAATGTTACATTGGCCTATCATAAACCATTGCTATTATTATGTTTCTTATATAATTACAAACTTGTATGCAATATTCATGCACTTACTTTCATAAATAAAATGTTGGTAAGCAATTGTTGAACTCTTGACAGATCAGAAATGTTGCATATATACAGTATATAGGATATGTAGGCTACTCTGATCAACTTTGTTTCTGAAGCACCAGTCACATTTATTTCACTTCTCTAAATTATTTATCAGTAACTGTCATTGATGTGGTAAATTTTACATAAAATACTAAAAATAGATATTTTATAATGTTGTTCATAAATTTTTATTGGTAGACCCACTAAGTCGTAAAACAAAAAAATTGACAAACATCTGATGAAATGAAATGTTATAAAACTTGAAAAATAAAAAAATGGAGATGAATATAGTTGTATATAAAAAAACGTATAAACATAACAAGCAAAATAATTGACGCTCCCGCGCAAACACTGTGTGACAGTGTCAGCCATTCACGTGCCAAAACAGCTGAAAAAAAACGTTCTATAGAGTAGACTATAAAGTACTACTACGCTAAACTATAACTATCGAAGTTTATTATATCGTAATTAAAGAGCATATGGAAAGTTTATAAAGCCAACAAAAGATATATTGTGAACATCCAAAAAATCGGACATTGGAGTTTTTGGCACATTTAGCAAACGTCCAAGTTTTTGGCCTAAATTCTAACGTCCGATATGTCAGAGTGCAAAGGTAACCCTTAACAGAGAGGATGAATGTACTAACAGAAATATGTGTTTGTCGGCTTTTCTTTAGTGATTTGTATCTGTAGGGTAAGTAGTGGTTTACCTGTTGAATACGGTAGTAAAAAGTCAGTTGATGGCCACTTGACATGAAATGCAAGTTTAGTATCCGTTGACACCTGTTTATATAAACATCTATGTACTCTGTGTTTATGTTCTATACAATGGAAATTCATCCTTTCATAGAAACACTACTTCTATTTTTACCTTTAGACTAACCAGTTCAACAATTAACATGTTTTCTACTAGGTAACATATATATGCATCTTTCTTGCCTAAAGACTGAGATGAAAATATTAGTTTTGCTCATAGACTGGGGCTCATCTGGTTGATATATGGAAGACTACGATAGTGTCAGTTTATGTCTTGTGACATCATTTGTCATTCTCACAGTTTGAGCAACACAAATGTGTGTCAGACATTTCTATAGACTGATATAGAGAGATTAGATAGTTAAAATAGACCGTTATTAGAAATTGCTAATTCAATATATAAAAGGACTGAACGTATACTTGTGTCTGCAGTTTATTTTAATTTGACTGCCCGGCGCAGATATCAGTTATCCATGTGAATAAATGGATTGAATCGCTTGTGCACAATAATGGAAAATTTATGTATGATAGCAATAGTAATATTATTTGTTAAAAGAGTAGTGTAAAATAAAGCTAAGATTATTTCTTTAGTTATTGTGTCATATTCCATCTCCCTAAAAATTTTAAATTGGTTTTAGTCCTTTTTCTGGCACTTTAACTTGTTTTCATCTGTTCTGCTCGACCCAAAGTAGGTACAGTACAAAATTTTCAAACGACAGAGATAAACTGAATATTTCATTCATATGTATATTCATCATACTTGCTCTAATCGGAAATTATAACTTGTAATGTAAAACCTTTATACAACTGCTTAGAAAGTTCTATTGATAGTAGTATTAAAATTAAAAAATTGGATATGAATATTTAATAAACAATCTATTATATCTGATTTAATTATATGAAATGATTATGAATTACCAGATCCATGACAGTTCCTTATCAGGAATCATAGAGCTATACAATTACAAGTTAGGCGAGATGCGACGTGCTGAACGTTCACTACAGTGCAGTTTGGAGGCAGCAGATGCCCATCGTGCTCACTTGGCACACAGAGTAACTCAGCTGAGTGGAGAGACGGGGCGTATGCACCAGTTGCTTTATGCAGGTCAGCAGAGTTTAGAGGGAGCACAGACTGAAGTAGCACAGCTCAGAGAGCAACTGCAAACTGCACAACAAGCAGCCACAGACTCCCACATAAAGTTCAGACAGGTATTACTAATTTCAAATCACAACTTAAACTATATCAAAATGAGTGTTTTTATAAATCTGGAGTGTAAATAAAAATGTTCATTCAAATTAAAGTAAAATATGTATTAAACATACATACTAAAAATGTGCAAATTTCCCTAGTTACATTAGGAACTGTGACTGATATTGAGTACAACCTCGATTATTTGTCCCAGTGTGGCAACAGGTAAAGCAAGATAACTCATAAATCACTAAAAACTGATTCAATAACTCATATCGGCTGGCAAGTAAGATTGGAATGCCTACATGTAAAGGCACTGTGAATTTTGAGGAGATGAATATGACTGGTTACATATTGTCGAAATATTGTGTCTTGTACGACATATATTTCTTTAAAAAAGCTGTTTTACTCAATTCAAATTCTAACATCATATGTTATGTTTAGTTTAGTTTAGTCTTATGAGGGAAAAGGAGAGCTCCGAGGCCAGTCCTTGGGTTTATTGTACTCCTCTGTTACCAACTAGAATTGGGTACCTACTATGAGCAGCTTACCCAGCTCTAAAATCTTTTTCCCCAGACCAGCTACCATTCTTTCCCCTGAGAGCTCGTCTCTGAATATTCTCCTTCTCCTGAGTTCCAGAGCTTTGCACTCAGTTAATAAGTGTTCGGCATACTCAAGAGCCTTACCACAAAGCTGGCATTTAGTGTCTTCTCTCAGATGTTTCCTGAAGTGGCCATATCCAGTAATATACGCAGTCACCAAATTGATGTAATTCCGATTCATGGCAGTGAGTGATTTAGTCAGTATTGGGTTGGGTCCCTTCACCAGAGATTTTGCAAAGACTTGGCCTTGAAACCGCTGCAATCTGCTTTGTTATGTTACTCTATAGTATTTATTTAAAAACTTGTTATTGAGTATAATTTTATTGATTTAAAAATGATGTGCAAGAATTTGAAACTGTAACTAAAAATTTCTGAAATCAAAACTGAGGAGTCAATAGAAACGAGAAACAAATCTTTTAAATAACGTTGTTTTATTATCATAAAATCTTAGGAACAGAACTAGTGTTTTCACTCCACCATAGAAACAAAAGGTTGACAAGGATGTGTATACGAGAAATGTAAATAATGCCCATACAAGAAATTGACTCTTCCAGCCACTCTATAGTATTATAAAAGGAAACAAATTACCAGCTCAAATCTTTGGGTACATTATGCAGTGACAACCGGTGAAGCACGGTAAGTTAAAAGAACAGTGCCTGCAATATTCAAGATGCAAAACTGAGAAGTACTTGCTCGAAATTTGCATTGCATAGTTGTAATTTTATATTATAATTTATTTTTGTGTGATTGTCAAGCTGGATGAAGCAAGGCCGGATAATCCTGGTTGTATTGTACTTACTCTGTTATAAAAGTATATCAAAAAGACAATTATTTGAATGTAATAATGAGATGTATTTAAATTGAAAGTACCTTATTTCAAGAATTTGCTATAATATAGTTGCTACAAATAAAATAAAAGAATATTTAGTTGTTAACCCTCGCAGACTCCTGAAATTGTACTATCTAAAACAGGACTACATTTGCAATACCTGATCAGCTGATGCTGCATGGGTTTAATATTATTGTAATAATATATTCAGTATTGATATTTACTTAATGTTCATATCATTGGAATGACAAAAGGCTATGTTATTTGTCACATTACTATCTTTAGTCTGGCAAAATAACTTTATCCTTATTTCCTCGTTATCACCCTTGATGTGATAGCTATTGATTTTATTTATATTACTGTCTTATTTCACATGTATTTGAAAAGAGATACGATAGATATTGGTGTACACTATTTTTAATAATAATAAATTGTTGTATAATGTATTAACTGGACAAAACTGTTGCAACTTTTCTTTATTACAAGTATTATAGTAGTATGAATGGTAGAACACATAACAAAGTGTGGCTGTAAATTGCAGGTTTTGGGCGACAATATTCCCTATTTTTATTTCTCATAATTATAATGATATTTCCTTAAATATACTCCTCATAATCTTATACTACGAATTTTCCATTGATCAAAGCATGTTAGGAGTCTCCTTTTGAAACATATAATATATATACGCTCACTATTATTTTTTAAAGTTTTACTATCTCAAGTGTTGTTCCCTTCAGTTCAGATATAGGGTAGATGTTTGAACACTAGTATCCCACGCTTAGCCAAAAACAACTCTATAACCTTTGTGGTGTATGATTCTTGGGCACCTTTTTTTAACAAACTACCCTCTGGTAATGTAAGTGTAAAATCTACTAATAAATTTCTTTGTATATTTGAGGTGTACAATCTCCACCAATATCATGTTGGTAATCTTGGATTGAATATGTAATTTTTGTCAATGTTTTATCTGTTGTTGATATGGACAGTTGCTCTGAGCATGAGTCATCCTCAGTGTTTTCTCTTTTATCTACTTTATTAAATAGTTAGATTGCCAGCTCCCAGATTCAATCAATCATAATCTTTATTTACAGTTTCTTTAAGAAAAGCAATGGCGTCAGTTACAAAGGTAAAATAACAATAGTTCTGAAGTCATCCTCTGGTATTTGTGTAGAATTCTTCGATGGAGTAGATGGGTCTGTCTGTCAACCAGGTGTTAAGTTTTTGTTTTAGAGCACGTCCAGTCAGAGTCCTGATTTCATTTGGTAGATTCCAAGATTCTGTCACTTACAATCTTTGGGGTCATGACCCCCCCCCCCCCCCCCCCGAACAACACAACCAGGAATTGAAATAGTTCTAATATCACCATGCCATATTCCAGAATCTTAACGCATCAAACCAACTACTTTTATTCAACAAAATGTGTAAATATTTTATGCAGGAAACCCCTAATTGACTTCAATTTTACATACTGCTAAGGATCCTAAGAGGTGCACACCACCCCCTGGTAGGCCTATAGAGTCTAGTTATGATTCTTTTACCGAGTACATACCTGCCTTTGTGGACAACAAACTACAACCCATAGTAAACCTAGCCTTCACATGTCTGAGCTTATTTTTTTATATTTTAAATTAAATTTGAATTTGTTCTCATATTGTTTGGTTGCTGGCATTGAAAGCCATATAATATATATATATATATATATATATATATATATATATATATATATATATATATATATATACACGAGGTGAGGCTAGAAAAAAACCGGACTAGTACTGGTGAAACAATAAAACGAATGCAATAAGGCTGAAAGTCGCGTGGCCTGTCACGTGACTCTCGCTCCGCCTACTGCTCGAGTTTCATCTGCCTCCTGCACTCAGTCTGCCCGTGGCGTCTGTTTTAAGTAATTGACGTTTTGTCTGTGCGTTGGAAAATGTTGAGTGTACAGAAAGAACGGCGTGTTAACATCAAATTTTGTTTCAAACTAGGAAAATCTGCAAGTGAAACGTTTGTAATGTTACAACAAGTGTACGGCGATGATTGTTTATCGCGGACACAAGTGTTTGAGTGGTTTAAACGATTTAAAGATGGCCGCGAAGACACCAGTGATGACACTCGCACTGGCAGACCATTGTCAGCAAAAACTGATGCAAACATTGAAAAAAATCGGTAAACTTGTTCGACAAGATCGCCGTTTAACAATCAGAGCAGTGTCTGAGTTAACAGGAGTTGACAAGGAAAGTGTTAGGCAGATTCTTCATGAAAGTTTCAACAAGAACAAAATGTGTTCAAAAATGGTTCCAAAGTGTCTCACAATTGAACAGAAGGAACGCCGAAGAATGATTTGTTCTGACATCCTGGAAAACATTGAAAGTGATTCCACCTTCTTACAAAATGTTATTACTTGCGATGAATCGTGGTTTTTTACTTACGATCCCGAAACTAAACGCCAATCGATGCATTGGAAAACTCCTGGTTCTCTACGACAAAAAAAAGCACGAATGTCAAAATCGAAATTCAAGGCAATGATGATTGTTTTTTTTTGACATCAAAGGGATTGTGCACATTGATTGGGTACCAGAGGGACAAACAGTGAATCAGCATTACTACATTAGCGTCCTGGCTACCCTATGTGAGCGAGTACAGAGAAAACGGAACGATTTGTGGAAAAAAAAGTCATGGATCCTTCACCAAGACAATGCCCCAGCTCACAGTGCGTTGTCAGTGAAGACGTTTTTGGCAAAACACAACATTCCCATCTTAGATCATCCACCCTACTCACCTGATTTGGCCCCCTGTGACTTTTTTCTTTTCCCTAAAGTCAAGTCAGCTTTGAAAGGAACTAGATTTGAGACTGTTGAAGCAGTAAAAGAAAAAGTGACGGAAGTAATGTATGGACTTACCGAAAATGATCTGCAGCTTTGCTATGAACAGTGGAAAATTCGTATGGAGCGGTGTAGAGACCGAGGAGGAGAGTACATTGAAGGAGATAACATGAAATTGTAAATAAATGTTTTTTCCAGCATCAGTCCGGTTTTTTTCTAGCCGCACCTCGTATATATATAGCTTAGCAAATATTTTGTATAATGTTGAATTTTATTAACAAATATGGTTGTACATTGATTTTATTCCTAAAATTTTAAAACATTTTATTTAACAAACATTGTTGACATATTTACTCATAAAACCTTAGACTAGACCACTCTAATAAACAAACTGTAGTAAGAAACAAATTCCTTGTTATAATTGGTCTTGGGTATAAGTTTGTTAATTTTATTCTACATTATAAACAAATGTTTAAATACTTATAACATCATATTTATATGTTCCTTTTATAATATCTAATTGAAAATTATAGCTCATTATGAGGTAAAGCACAGCTTTTTTATTATTTTTCTCTACAAATATTTGTTTTGACAAAAAATTTTTTCTTACTTAGCTCAAACAAGATGTTCAATCTAAAAGCATGATAATAACAAATCAAACTGAAGAAATACAAAATATGAAACAAAGTATAGAAGAGCTTAAAAATAATTGTGAGAAAATGGATGAAAGAAGTAAGCAAATAGAAGAAACAAATGCAGCGTTGAATGACAAGATTTCTGAGCAAAGCAGATTAATTGAAACAATGAAGCAGACAAATGAATGTTTAACATTAAAAAATGACGAACAAAGCAAATTAATTCAGAATCTGGAGCAAAATATACTTGATCTGGAAGGAAATATTAACGAAGTGAACAGGATCTCACAAAATCTTGAGAAAGACAAATCAGGTAATGTGTTAATCATATTATAATTGTTGAACTAATTCTTTTTATTACACCCCTGTTTTTAAATACTATACATTTCTTAGAATAATAAATAAAAAATTTAAAAACTATGAATTTAAAATAATATTCTGTGATTATTATGAATTTAAAATAAATAAATTAACTAAAGAAATAAACTATATTTGAAATAATTACCAAGCAATGTTTAATTTTAATTCACAATTATTTGACAGCTCTAAGCTGTTTGTTGGCAAGTGGCCTCACAACTGTTGGAATTGCGACTATCCAGATCAAACTAAAATAAAATAGATTATTTCTTCATCAATAAAATCGGGTAGGCTTGCATTGCCATATGCATGATGATCAGTATCTGCGACACAATACAAGCTCTTGGTGATGTCGCTGACTGTACAAGAGTTTAAAAGACTGTTTCATTCTTTATCATAATTTCAAACATAAAAAATTTTTTTAGTTTAAATAAATAATTTAAAATACAGTCTGAGTACTGCGAGTGTTTTTCACAATACATTTCTTAATGTAAATTTAAACTATTAGCAAAATATATTTAAAATTTTTTATAATTATTTACTATTACTAATTTGTTAATACTTTAATTTTTAGGTGTAGAATACAAGTATTTTATATGTTTCTAATTCAGAGCATATGTTTACACAAAATAGTTATACATTGTATATAATAGTTACATTTTCAGCAAGTTATTGAATTTTACCGATTTTATTATTTAATAATAGTTTCTGTTTATACTAACACTGATTGATAGTATGCAGCTTGGTTTCCTTTTTCTCATTGTTATTATAAAAATAATAATAATAATTGCTGCCAAAGTACATATTAAGTTATAAGTTTATTTGCCATTGGGCAGGATGACGTGCGTAGACAATGAGAACGTTTTTGTATGGTGTGACAGATGAAAACAATGTTGTGCTCAATGTCGATTGTGAGGAGTTGGATTCACAAAGTCAGTTTTCCAAATTTTACAATGATAAATCTAGGAATGTTACTCAGTTTGATAGGTTGAAAATATTTCACACCAATATACAGTTTTTCTAAAAATTTTGATGAATATTTACAATCCCTAAATACAATATTAGACATCATTGTTTTTACCGAGTATTGGTTGACCAGTGAGAGGGGGGGTAGTAAGCATGGACGGATTCAGACTATTCCAGACTGACGTACAGAACAACCAAAATGACGGTGTCATTGTTTACGCAAATAAAAGTCTTATAGTTACATGTGATCAGATTGCTCTAGGGGTTGTTTACGGCCTTGCTCTTAATTTTAAAATGTTCAACAACCAATTTAAATACTATCCCTCCACAGAACATTTGACAGTGACGTTAATGTGTTTATTGGTAAATTAGAAACTTATTATGAGAATATATGTAAAAATGTAATGTGTGTACTTATTGGAGACTTTAATATCGACTTATTGAAAAATGACAATATAAC
Organism: Stictocephala bisonia; assembly: GCA_035578905.1. NCBI lineage: Eukaryota > Metazoa > Arthropoda > Insecta > Hemiptera > Membracidae > Stictocephala > Stictocephala bisonia. The sequence goes on from JAQJVL010004068.1 coordinate 42,653, forward strand.
TGACTCATATTTGAACACTTTACTACAGGCAGGACTTTCACAATGTATAGACAAACCGACTAGGGTAACTGATAACAGCTTATCGTGTATTGACCACGTGTTCGTTTGTTATCAGGATAAGAGCGCTGTAAGAACAGCTGTGTTGCGGACCTGTGTGACTGACCACTACTCCACTGCTTTGACTGGCACTGATTTTTAGCAACTTAAATCCACTGGTTCCGATGACAGTTTCCACCTTAATACTTACATTGACCACACTAAGATTGCAGACATACTTTCTAATTCCAATTTGGCTGCCGTTCATGATTGTTTGGTGTCAATTTATGTTCAGAAATATTTATTAACATTATTAATAGTGCAATTGAAAACTCTAAAAAATATTCAAACAATCGCTTAACTCGATACTTTAAACTCAAACCGTAGATAACAACAGAATTAATACATTTAATTAGAACTTGAGACAAGCTTAAAAAAAGGTTAAAAAATCAACAAATTAATATTACTTTAAGGGTGAGTTTCTGTGAACATAGACTTATAGTTAGCAAGTCAATAAAATCTGCAAAAAGGAATTACTATCGAGAAAAAATTAGGCAGTATGAAAACAACCCAAAATTAAATGAGTTGTCAGGTCAGGTTTGTAAGTAAGAGCAATTCCCCCTAGAAAAATGTTTACCAACCGATTCTCTACCTACAGAGAATATAAAAGTTAGCGTGGCTAATGAGTTCAATGCTTTCTTTGCGGGCATGGGACAGAATTTGGCGAATTCGATTGACTCAAGCGGTGACCCGATTGTGAATGACTCCAACTACTATATTAACTCAAATCTTTCCCTTAATGCAGTGACTGAACTTGATGCCATACGACATATTAACTGTTTAAGAGGAGGGTCTGCTCCAGGTGATGATGGGGTCTCGGCCACAATCCTCGAAGATAATGTCATAATAATTATTAGACCTCTTACTCATCTTATAAATTTAAGTCTACATTTCAATATTTTCTCCAATATTATCAAATCTGCTAAAGTATTTCCTCTTTTCAAGTCGAATGACGTCAAAGACAAAAATAACTTTCGCCCAATTTCATTGTTCAGTGTTTTCTCTAAGGTTCTTAAAAGAGTTGTTAAAGAACAATTAGTAGTTTTTTCAGAGTAATCACATCTTATGTAACAATCAATATGGGTTCAGACAAGGTTTAAATATCTCCGATTTTCTCTTTTTGATGTTTGCAAAGACCTAAAACATGTAATTTCAGAAAATTGGCGAGCAATGCTGATCTTTCTTGACCTTAAAAAGGCAATTGACTTAGTTGATAGAATTAAATTATTAGAAAAACTAGAAACAATTGGAGTTAGAGGGACTGCTTTCGCGTGCTTTGAAAGCTACTTAACTGAAAGGTCACAAAGCGTGTCAGTTTGTAATGTCATGAGTGATGTATTGCCTATTAACTATGGGGTTGTCTAAGGAAGTACTCTTGAGCCTATATTATTTTTAATTTATATAAATAATGTTTCAAAATTAAATTTAAATGGAAAGTTGTTTTTGTTTGCTGATGACACGTTGATTTTATCAAAGGGAAAATCTTGGGAGGATACGCAATCGTACGAGCTGTATGATCTTAAGTTGTTGGAAAAGTGGTTAAACCATAATACCCTATTTTTAAATATTGCGAAAACTAAATTTATGCCCATTTTTCTTTAGAATATTTCTGACTACCCTTTACAAGATTTAAAAATTCATACTTGCGGGAATCATCTCAATGAAAGTTGAAGTTGTGATCCTATTGGTAAAGTCTCTTCCTACAAATACGTGGGCATTGTTTTTGATATGAGGTTGAAGTGGTTAGTACACATAGATTATTTAAAGAAAAAGATTCGGAAATATATATTTGCTTTTAAGCAACTTAGTGGTATTCTGGACGAGAAAGATATTAAGTTAGCATATTATGCATATATCCAGTCTATTTTATCGTTTGGAATCATTGCTTGGGGTGGAGCTCTTCATTCAACGATTCACCCTCTAAATATCCTACAAAGAACTATTTTGAAAATTGGGTTTAAAAAGTGTAGGAGGTACCCTACCGTTGCACTTAATCAAGAGACTGATATATTAACAATTCGACAATTGTATGTAAAGTTTCTTTCACTCAACATATTCAAACATATAAATACAATATTTTCACCTGTTACACACCCATATATTACACGATATTCACAAAATATTGGTATCATACCAATAAAATTAATTAAGTCAACTGAAGTGAACAATTCATTTTATGTTGCAAATTTTTGTATAGCAATATTTGCCGAAACTTCAATCAATACAATATTTTTATTTGCCAAACGCACAAATATTTGTATATTAGTGAATTCCCGTATCATCGCAAGCATTAAATTAAATTTGTATTATAAATTTCAATTGCCACTGTCAGTCATTTATAGTAACTCTGGTCTGCACACAGGCTTCCGCCCATGCAGGCCATTTCCCTATGACAGACACATATTTTTAAAATGTCATGTTTGGTATTTTTGTTATTTGTTGCAACAACTTGATTATTTTATTGTTTTTGTATTATTATATAAAATGTATTGTAAAATAGTTATGGGAAATAAAAATAACATTTCATATCACAGCAGTTCACATGTGCTGAAAATGAAGGTGCATTCATTTTTCATTATTGAGATAAAAATCATATATCCCACCCCTTCCAATTTATAGTGTTGACCAAACTCATTTCATGCTCAATATTATTTATAGTAACTTTGTCACCTATAGTCAGAGTTAGTGACCAAGATGAATAGTCAAGTGTAACTATAGCTTTATTACATTTTCAGCCATTATTAAATCAATAAAACAACCGTTACAGTATGTGCTTAAAATGTAAACAACACGTAACTACACAGAATATAAATATGACACAATAAATAAAAGAATAATAACACAAATAGTTACATGAATTGAATACGAAAAAACTATAAAAGAAAACTGCATGTCATTGAACAGTTTGATTCTGGTGAATCTGCAAAAAAGATTGCTTCAGAAATAGAAGTGGGAACAAGCACTGAAAGTGACTACAAAATTTACACACGAGTCTTTATCTACCGTGTGCTCTTGTATGCTTCTCTTGAGTATGTTAGTTTTAGGAGCATACTCCTAGGCTGCAGTGGTAAGAGTATTGTGACGTTTTCTTTTACGTCCTAATTTATAAATAATTAATCGCTATGTGGGTTTTACAAATAAGCAACACGTTATACTAAACAATTACTAAATTTATTGAATATATAAAACTAGCTGAACCCGGCGGACGTCTCGCCTTTCATTTTTCATTGACATACCAAAATAAAGCAATAAAAAGAATTATAGAAAAAACCATTATTTATTAAATGAGTGCAAGAGGGTAAACAATATTTTTGGTCTTCTTATTTGGTGTATAAATGTAAAGGTTTTTTTGTAGTGTGTGCTACACTCTCAAGGTGAAATGTAGAACTACAATAAATCAAAACATATACAGTACTGTTGTTGTGAGAACTTCAATCTGCTTATGGCATGTGAAACTACACAGTCATATGTTTTTTGTAAACAATTCAGATTCTCCATTTGAATAACATGGGATCTTTAGGAGCCCGTGGGGCGGAACCCTGTGAACGGATCTGCATCAAACTTCACAGAAACCATCTCGGGAGTATACAGGACAACATCCTAAAGTTTCATGGTGATCGGTTGGATGGTTTGGCAGCGCATAAACTTCAAACATATATATATATATATACAAACATCCTCTTTTATAAATATAGATTAACTTATTATAATTAAATGGATTAATTCCTTAACTTTAACTATTGAGAAAAGTACAATTTACTATTAGGCCTACTATTACAGTTAAACTAATTTATATTTACAATCTTAGATGGCATCAATAATTACAACTACTAATTGCAAAATGACTTTACTAAATTCCTTTCTTTTAATTACAATTCCTAGCTCTATAAAGTGGCTTTCCTAGATTCTCTACTATTATTTACAGTTCTAACTATAAAGTGACTCTACTAGATTCCCTACTACCTACAGTCCAATGCTAACAGTTCACTCACAGTTTCTTCAGTGTCCCCGCAGAAGTCGTCCACAAGTACCGCACTGCTCCTTCGTTGATCCCCACAACGAACCACTCACCGGTAACTTCTCCGTAGACCACTTCACTATACACGGACACTTCACTGTAGAACTCGCTCGCTGCAAACACCCGGGCTGTAGGCTCTAGACTCACTGACTGACTGACTGACTGACTCGTATCCGGGCCGTATATATCACCTGCAGGTCTCCATCTAGAAGCTTCTTGAATTCCCCTGCGTCCGAAGTTCCATGACAGAGCTGGCTCGTCAACCCAGAAGATTCTAGAAGTTCATTGAAGAGGTAAAGGGGCGTTCATGCGTAAGCCATTGTGCCCCAAAGGTTGTAAACAAGCAGGGCAGGTGGTCAGCGACCCATCCATTACTTTCGCATCACCGGTTACCAGGATTGTAGGCCACTCTGGATGTCACAGTATGCTGTAGCCTACATTTAACTCTTGGTTATCAACTTTTAATTAAATAATTGATTTAATATAGTTCTAATTGTAATATAAGTTAATTATAAAAGTGCAGGCAGCATCTAATATGCATAACCTAGGTATCATTAACATTTAAAAGGTCATCAGTCCTCACACAGCCCACTTAATCTCGAACGTCGGCGTATACTGAATTAATGCTACCATATTGATCCGAATAGTCACGATTCCACTCTATTATGAATTTAAAATATTCATAAGAATTAGATTTATATTTATTGATATAACAGTACCAAAGGACAAATATGTATTGTTTTAAAATGTTATTTTTTATTATAGATCTTTCAAAAGCCAACTCAAAACTTGAAGAAAAGATTAAACAACGTGACAAATTAATACTTGAAAAAGAAGTCTCAATAGAAAACAAAACAAGTCAGGTGCAAAGACTTGAGCAGGTATGTTTTATTTTAAATGCAATGTTACCCCTTTGAGTCTCATGATCTGATTTTATTGCAAACCTAAAACTTTGTTAACAAAACTTTATAATGTGCTTTACCCTCTCAATTCTCAGAGATGCTTTTTGTGGGAGTTGTAAAAATTTTATACTTTAGTCGCAAGTTTGGGTCTTCTGTTAAGTGCTCTTTCTATTTTTTGTCCTCAATATTTGTAGATGTTAGATTAATAATTTATTTATTTATCTATGATAATATTTGCAAATTATAAATAGCCGTAAATTTAAGCTGTCAACAGCAACAGCTTATTCTTAAACGTATATTTTTTCATAATTGATTTCACTTGTGTTTCTGTGTGGCATTTAGGAACCATCCATAATAAAAAGTTATTACGTAAAAGAAAAAAAAGGATTCATAACACGTGGCATTTCAACTGGCTACCACAGTTCTCATCAGTGGGCACTGATTGATTCCCATATGCCCTAATCTAGGAACACTTTCTAGCAGGCAGGTGGGTGCAGTAGAAATCTTGTGCTGCTTCTCCACACCAGGTGTCATTCTGCACCCACCTAGAATTTTGGTTGGTGTCAGGGCAGGTGACAATAACCTTGCCTGCCAGAATGTGTGCCTAGGTTAGGGCATGTAGGCATAAGGCAGTGCCCACAGATGAGATCTGTATTCAGTCAAAATGCTGTGTGTTGTAACTCTAATGATTTGAGTTACCGGTCACATTCAGCCAAAACCTTAACACGAGAAAAGAAGGAGTTGATCAAATGAAATTTGTATAGTGAAAATTTCCAATTACGTTCAAACTTGCATGTGCATTCACAGATCTGTTTTTGAGCAAAACTTCCATCATTAACTTAATGTATCATTTCATAGCTTGTGTTATCAGCTAATTATCTGAAGTAGTGGCTAGTGTCTGTTGTTGTAGATTACTATAGAAGGAAGATATACAGTAATTTCAAAGGCCATGCTCAACGCTCTAAATTTATTTGTTATCATGCAAATTTTCAAGCCAATAGATGGAAGCAAATATATTAACTGTTGAAAGACAGAGAAACTAACGTTGTTACCAGAAATATACGTTTATTCATAACAGTGATGTTGTTCTTATAATAATTTGTCTTTTGAAGTCCTTACAATTGTGATATCCACCTTGCATCCAGTCTAGAGTAGGCATCCTAAAAAAAAGTTAGTTGAAAATTTGTCTACAACTTAAAAAACTAATTTCTTATTATTGTAAATGACTATTAATGTATACAGTCCGTGAGGAACATAAATGAAACTTTTAAATTTCTGGTAATTTAGGGTCCCACCCATTTATTCGCGATTTTTTAACTAGTTAACACTATCCTGTTAAACACAAACCTGAGCTAATTTTTCCCCGGAATTACTGATTTATGACAACAAATTGACAAACTTTACCAACAATTATGTATATTACTTAAATATTATGTAGTTTTCCTCCTAAACACAAATATGAAATCCATTTTTTTCTTACGACAAATAATAATTGTAACATTTAAAAAACAGTTAAGTTTGAAGTTGTATTAGGTTAGATTGGTTAGAAAGGTTATGCTAGATATCTAGTGTTTTGGTGGGTGCATTATAATAATACTAGGTACTAACAAAGAACCTAAAATAAAACTAACCTAACCCTTTTTTTTTTTTTTTTTTTAAGTTATTTGTCGTATGGAGAATTCATTGTCATATTATAGTTCAGGAGACAAAATTTAAGATTATATGTAATGTACATCGTTTTTTGTAAAAAAAAGTTGTTAAGTTTTAATCTTTTCAACAATTTGTATTTCCGCTGTTAATTTCCTATGGATTTGTGTTCGTGATCTTGTTAAAAATAATAAAAAATAATTATTTGTTATATTCTTTTACAGGAAATAGCCAACCAGCAAGGTCTCATAAAAGGGCTTGAAAAGAACTTAAAAGAGAAAGAAAGGGAGTTAGCAGCTCAACAATCCCAACTGTTAGAGCTGGAAAAAATGAGAAAGGTTATATTTGATATAACTGGTGGAAAAAAGAATAACTTCTGACAGAGTTTCTCTATAGAATATAAACTTATTTGTAATTTTTTAGGTTCAAGTTCAATTATTTGACAACTTTGATCAGTTGTTACAGAATTGTTATGTTACCATGAAGCATATTCATTAGAGCATAATAAGTTTATAGATAATAATTTATATTGAAAATATACATAATTATTTATATTTGAATTAACAACTTAATTCGCCTCTTTTCATCTTTATCATAATTTTTAATTTATTAGGACTTAAACAAACATTAATATTTAAAGGTAAATAAAAATGAAAAAATCTGATTTTGTGAAGACATATTTATACTATCCAAACTCACTAAAGTTTACATTCTAAATAAGATGACAAAAATAGATTTACTCATGTTTAAACAGTTTAATTACTTTAACTAAATTTGGAGACCTAATGCAAGACAGAA